>OX465290.1:13070000-13140000 GCA_949987695.1 Merzomyia westermanni | reverse complement strand
CTTTGCATTCTTTTTTTAACAGCTTAAGTGTACAAACATCGGCCTGTTACCATTTTTTTTATACGTAATGATACTTGATTTTTGTACTCATTTTCTCTCCCCACACCCCACTGTGCTCCAAAGCCACTATCCGCTTGTCCGTGTGTGCGCTTTGGTTGAGTGACTGCGTCTGTCGGCGAGTTATGGTTTAACAGTTGGTAATTGTGCGAAATTTATTGTATGCGGTCTTTGTTTTCTTCCTTTAAGATATTCTCTCGTTGATTTCGATGTTTTTGTTGCTTTCTTGTTGTATCTGATTTCTTTTGTAGATTTTCAGCAACTTCTTAATTTTTGTATTTTGTACTTTTAATTTTTTTGCATTTTATTGCGCGTAATATTTGTTGAGCTTTAAACCTCTTTAGGAGTGTCATTAGCTTAAACGGTGTCATTTCTCGGTAGAGAATTAAATAAAAAATTATTTTAATTGCCAATTCGTATGCATAAATTATACGCGTATTTGCGACGTTCACGGTGCTGTGCTTTGTTTGTGGAAATTATGGCTGGCCTGCAGTTATTCGTAGCTCAGACTGTTTAACAAGAAACTAATATCTAGATTTCGTGGAAAAAAGGTGGTTTATAATTGTTTTGCAGGAAGCCGAGATTGTGAGATCGATAAGGCGAAGTGAATAGTAGTCCATTATCTACAATTTCTCTGAACGAGCTATAGTCCACAATTGGGCTATGAGCAACCAGTCGCCCCTTAGTCTCCCTGATCTTCCACCTTATTTGGAATTGCGTCGTAAAATTGTTTTGATACTTTTTCCTAAAGTAATCTTTCTTTTTAAAGCATTCAAATTACAACCAGACTTGCCATAATCCATCACACGTGTGCCTTGTCAGTGAAATAAAGTAAGCGGAAGTCGAAACAAAAAATAATTTCCTCTCAACTAAATACACTAATTATGAGAGGATCAAATAATTCTAATCTGTTTGCTATTTCCAAATTACCCCGCCTACACTCGGCATAACAAAATTAAGGCTTTTCTTAACTAATTAAGAACGCTAAGCCACAGCAAAGCAAAACAACAAAGAAACTTCCTTGAACTCGACTGCTGTCATTTAGCTAACCAAAGTGGCCAAAAGGGAAGTTATCAATAAGTTTTTACAACATTGAACTAGACCAAAAAAAAAATAAATAAAGTAATAAGGCAACTTGTGTTATTATAAATATTTATGTAAAGTAAGAAAGTCAGTGATGCACAGTGGATGAGGAGCCTCCAAAGCAAGCTTCAGAGTATACTTCGCGTACTGGAGTGAATTCTTCTGAGAACTGCGAACTAAAGTATCGGGAAAACACAAACTAAGGTCGATTAGGCACAAATAATTCTACGAATTCGAAAAAAAAAATTCCCTTTAAAATCCTCACCGAATTCGACTTAAAGTTGTACTCGGATTTCTCGCTAAAAATTCGCATCCGAACTCGCTTGAAGATTCTTCGGCAATTCTTGCGAAATTATTTTGGGAATTCAACCTAAAGTTCGCCTTCAAATCCACTTGCAAATTCGGTGTTCGCATAAGAGTTCAAGTTAGCCTAAAGAGAAATACGAAAAAATTAAGTAAAAAAAAGTCGCTAAAATCATAAAAACACAAGTAAGGAAAGGGCTGTCTTCGACTGTGCCGCAGACTTTATACCTTTCATGAATTCGCATCATTGTTTTAGGTGTTCGGTCTTTACTCACAATTAGTAAAAACTCTGCAAAACTTATAACTTAAAGATACAAAGCCCAAACCCCATTTATCGGAACAATCGATTGTATGGGAGTTATATGTTATGTAGGTCCGATCTAGCTGATTTTCACTACACAAAACTGCAAAAATTTACGCTCCTAGCTTTTTAATTGCAACATTTATAGCCCAAAACCCATTTATCGAAACTATCGATTGTATGGGAGCTATGCGTTGTATTGCTCCGATCTTTCTGATTGCGACAAATGACTAATCTCATGCAAAATGGCGGCTCCATACCAAACTTCATCAAGATATCTCAAAAACTGAGGGACTAGTTTGCGTACAAACGGACAGACTGGCAGACGGGCATGGCTAAATCGACTGAGCTCATCGCCCTCATCATTTCGGTATACTTATTGGTGGGTCTATCTCTTCTTCTTCTCGTACTTACAAACATCGAACCAAAGTTAAATACCATTTCATTTTCATGAAAGGTATAAAAAGCTAATAAAAAAAATTCGCCTAAATTTTGCTCTTCGTAGTCCATTTTCATAACCATGGTATCTTCTCTTCTGCTTTCTCTTCTTTTTCGTAAACTTCTTTCCTTCTGTTTGCTTTACTCTTCCTCCATTTCCTATTCTCGCTCTTTTTCCACTCTTAAGTTCTTATGTTTTAATTCGCCTTTCCTACGTTCTTTGAATTCGCTCTGGAGTTCCCCCATAAGTCCACCTGCGAATTCGCTTTCGAAAGTGGTTTCGCATTTCATTTCAATTTCCCTGAAAATTTTCCTAGGAATTCTGTTTTCATAATCATTACAGTCTACATCATTGTTTTTTTAGTTAACTTTCTTTTCTTCATCATAAACTTATTTTTTTCAATTTGCTTTACTTCTATCCCATTACCTCTTTTACTTCTTTTTCCGCTGCATTTTCTACTCACTTCTCCACTCCTTATCGCTTTCTTTTTAAGTTCCAGCCATTAAACTAGCATTTAAAATTTCCTTAGAATCCAAAGAAATTTACCTGCAGCTCCATCCTAAAAGTCGCCTTTCGAATCGCCTCTGAATTCGCTCTAAAATTCTCCCTTAAGAAGATATGCGATTTCGCTATCGAAAATATGTTCGTATTCCAGTTCTATTTCACCTAAAAATTTTGCTTCGAATTTAGTTTTAATCACCACAAGTGTTGAGATAATTACACCTTTAATTCCTTTATCTTTTTCTTCTTTCTCTTTTAATCGTTTCTCTTTTTTTCTTCCAATTTTTTAACTTCCTTTACATTTTCTCTTAAACTTTTCCCAATTCCGTTTACTTGCCATTTCCCTTTGCGCTTCCTTTGTTAATTTGACTGCAAATTCGTCTTCTCCATGCGAATTCTTGCAATTAAATTCGCGCTTTAATTCTTCTTCATTTTCGAAGAAATTCCCTAAAATTCGCCTTTTAAATCGCTCTTGAATTCGCTCTGGAATTATCCGTTAAGCGGGCCTGCGATCTTGCTATCGAATATGTGTTCGCATTCCTGCGCGATTTCTCCCAAAATTTTCTTCTGAATTTGGTTCTCGTTGTCATTACCATAGTCATAATCTCCATAATTATCATCATCATAATTATCTTTCCTCAACTTCTTATTAATCTTCTTCTTTCTCTTCTACTCTTTAATTTTCTCCCACCTTTATTTTCTCTTTAATGATCCAGTTCTTTTTCTACTTTTTTTCACAATTCTTCTAGTTCTCAATTTCTGTTGTGAGGTTAGGTTAGTGTCTACTCACTGAATCTGTCTCTTGTTATCTCTCACAAAAATTAGGAGAAAACGAGAAGAATGCAGAAGGATTAAGAGAATACCCAGTAGCCCTTTAAGACTCCCACTTTCTTGTCTGTTCTAAGATTATTTTGTGCAGTCGCTTAAAACTGACAGATTCTTAAGCTTTGTCATAAACTTGGTGATTATCATTATTGCTCTTTTCTTGTCTGCTACTGCCCTTTGCTGCTCTCGCTGTTGCATGAAGTAAAGGCTGGCTTGTCAGGCATTCTTAAGGGCCGCTAAGTTTTGGTTACGGCTGGTTTGGTTTGTGCAATGAAATAATTCAGTTTACCACAAATTAAACGCAATTTTGTGGTGGCTTCTCAAAAAGCCGATACACACACACACACACCTATATACAAACATAACTCACACGCATATATGGACGCACCCATATGTAGTATGTATGTGTAGGACGCAAGTTGGCCAAGAATATATCAACGGCTTGCGGCTTGTGGCATGCAAAATGAACTTATTCGTAAGCGTACAACTGAAATAATATTTAAAACCCAAACCCAAATCGCCAAACGGTGGTCCTTTGATGAAGTTCTGTTGGACTTGACTTGGTAAAGAGTTAGTCAGCGGATTTATGGCACAACTCGTCGACGAGACGCAATAAAAGGTCGAAAAAATCTCGGAACAAACGAATAATTCAGGTTGTGACGTAATATGGCTAAAGAGAAGTTTGGAGAGAGCAAAGAGACGATATATCTACAACATTTTTGCGATTGTCGCAAGGAGCTCGGGACAGAGAGAATTACTATACATATATATTATATATACAATACCCATTCCTGGTACTTCAAAATTTACGTATTGGTATCTAGATTTTCTTTCAGAGTTCCCTTTAAAAGAAGTTAAATTATAGGGTATCTATTTATATAGACAGAAGGTAGCTTACTATCTGATGGATGCAGGACAGAAAATGTGGCTAAATCCGATTGGCTTCTTAAGATTACTCCAGTTGGTGTTGTGATTTTATTTACAACTAAAAGACCGCGTTTGAGAACTTATAACAGACTGAGTCCCTTTTCATTATATCTGAGAAACCAGCTGATATACAGAATTTAATCACATCGCTATTTGCAGCACTCATTAGCACCTTTCGTTTGATACCTATATTGTAATAACCCATTTTGAGTCACTCTTCTCCAGATATTGGTCGATAACTCAAAAACCGACACCGTTATCGAAGTAAGATTTAGCTTAAACTCTAAGTTAGCCATCTATTAATGCAATGTTGAAAGCTACATTAAATTCTATTCAGCGGTTTTTGACTGATGCGCGCACAAACATACAGACAGACAGACAAAAATTCTAAGAACTGTTGCGTTGTATTCTTTTGGCTTAGTAATGATCTCGCCTGTAAATGTTTCTTGAATATCTGGAACGTGTTCCAATGAAGGGTATATGCTAAACATAATGCTATGGATGGAGGAGTTGACGATGGTGCGGACACACAATCACAGTTGGAAGTAGAATCCAAGCTGCACTAAAGGTCTTGTTGAAGCAGAATATTCAGAGCAACGAACTAGCTAATGAATCGCCAAACTGTCATACGGATCTCCAATGGGAACAGTTGCCATTAGAGGGCCATCGTGTGGTCTCAAAGTACATCAATAAATCCATCATATTTTCTCCATGAAGGAGAGCTTGTGGCAGCTAATTGCAGAACACAATCCATACGGATAACTTGCTAGGCTTATCTAGTTTTAATAAGCAAGATATCGTAGATGATTTTCTCGACGATTTTCACACATTTTTGATTTTAATATCTCTATCCAAGTCTGCTTAAGCTGTATTATTTCCCCATTAGACCTCAAATAGGATGAGAAAATGTGCTTGAATTCATAGAATAGCCAATCAAATTTTCCTACATAACTATAAAATAGAGGTTTTGGTGCAGCATTTGGATCCATGAATAGCCTGCCTCTGCCTAGTACCTCCAACGTGCGAGAGGGATTGCGGGTGAGATCTCTGGTCATATGGGATGGAGATTGTTTTTTGGTGCGCACTTTATCCCTCCTAAAGTCCTTCAACTGAAATCTGGACTAGAGAGCACACCGAGTTTAAGAAAAAAACGTGGTTCGAACGACGTAATCGGATTTCGGACATTATCGTTTTCAATTCACAAAGATTCAACAGCCCGCCTTTAAAAGGAGCTCCTTTCGAACACGTCCTCATCCTGTGGCGAATTGGGTATACATACATATATTGAATTTAATACAAGTTTATACATCGCATATACACTATATATATGGGTTTGTATGCTACTATAGCGCCTATATATGTAAGAAAATGTGTACAAAAGACTTTTAGCAAAAGAAACAATAACAAGTCAAGTAAGAAACTCGTTTCAGCTCCAAACAGCGAAAACATTTTAATCCCTTTTTGTGATGTGTTTTCTTTACAGACAACTAAATGAAAGCGGGCGGACGGGAGGGAGAAAGATAAAGACCAGTGAAATTGGTAAGTAGAGCGTAAAAAAGATTCATTTAATTTAGGCTAAGCTTTGAGGAGTTGCTATGTAAACTTATTCAAGATATTTAGTGCCTCAGAGAAAACCTAATGGTATGATTTAGTATGAGGCAAGTTGTGGCAAAAGATGTGCGGTTGAAAGTTTCAATACGTGAACACACACACACAAATACACACATCCACACGTGTCGACTTTTATGCTTACGAAGTGCGGTGCTTAGGTTTCAGGGATTTATTGGTAGTTAAGGAGATATTTTTAGGAGCCTGTGGTCGTCCGTAAAAGTGCACGTGAGTGGGCGAAAGTGTTTGACCGAAATTCACCCGGGAACGCCTAGAGAAATTGCTTGCGGGTCACTACTTCCATGGCGCTTGCGTTCAAGTCTCCCCTGGAAAGCAAAGGCTCGTATCACCATCATACAACAGATGCGATGGGCGGGGCAAGGAAAGACTACCATTACACCTAGCAATATCTACTGCAGGGGCGGATTCGCCGTCACATTTGTGATGAGAGAGAGACTTCGTAGCCAAGCACTGTCGTTCACTCCTGGGGATGCGCGTCTCGGCGCGATCCTTTTAAAAGAGAGATTCTTCTACATGTCGACTATCTGGATATGAGCACTTCGAACCCACATACCAGCGCTGCCCCGTCACGATATCAAAGTCGTTTCTAACGACTTTAACCCCAGTGTGGGTTTAGCCCCATAGTCAGAAAATTCCATCTCCACGTTGAGACTTCGACAACTGAACTTGGGCTGATCGACTCCGCCCGTGATCGGAACAGGATTATGCGCAGTACCAGGTTCAAGGACAAAAAGCTCCAGGCAGCTATATGGCGAAAAAAAATTAGGCAGATCGAAGAGCGTTTTAGATGTTCGCACGATTCGAGGATCACTAGCCAGTAGCAGTCAAGAATTTTACCCGCCGCTGTTCGACAAAATAAAAGTTCAAAGTTAGCAGGTTGCAGTCCCAGCAGACTTGCAATGATTTCACAGCTCGTCTCGCACTCCTCTCTGAGAGCACAAGTGACCCCATTATCAAGCCTTAATATAGGGATCATATCTCGGGAGTACTCTGCACCGCCGCTAAAGAAGTAATTGGATATTGCCGAACTCGAAAAAACATCTGGCACAATGAAGAGTTCCGCGTTGCAACGGAAAGAAGAGGCGCTGCCTACAGGACCAAGTTGAGAACGAATGCAAAGAGGGGAGTGTGTTAAAGAGGGAAGAGAGGTGCAAAAAGCTTGAGATGCTAGCCAAGAGGAATAGTGTCCGAACATTCTATCTAAAAACTCTTCGAAATGCGGAAGGTTTCCAGCCCTGGGTGAGCTGCTGTAAAATTAAAAACGGCGACCTGGTGACCGATTTTCAGAGAGCACTAGGATTATGGATTCGCTGCGCCTCAAACATGGAAATAGTGCAATAATCCAGAGAAGATGATGGAGTTGATCATCTCCAACCCGACGACGTGCGAATGGCAATATCCCGATTGAAAAACAATGAAGCAGCGGGCGCTGATGGATTGCCTGCTGAGATATACAAGCATTGCGGCGAGGAGCTGGTATACGAGTATATATTACTTTCTATGCGGAATCCGAACGGATGAATACATGCCTGAATCTGGGTGGTCTCTACCCAATCCAAAAGAAGGGCACTCTGCTAACAAATGCTATTTCGGACAAAGTGGGCAGTCGATGAACATATATAAGTAACTAAGCGTACCAGTGTTTCTGCGAAATTTTCATAACCGCGACGAGTAGCGAAGAAGAAGATAGATTGTAACAAGTCGTTGTCTGAATATTCAATCATATATTCAAGAAAAAGTCACAGTAAGTATCATTATTGAGTCAGAAGAATCCAAAGAAATAATTCTTATAATTTTTGTCTGTCTGTCAGTAAGTTTGCACGCGCATCACTCAAGAACTGCTTAATGAAATCGAATACAACTTTCTCCGTTACATTACCAGGCTTATAACGTACCACTTAAGGTACTTCTTCTATCAACAATTCGACTGATTTCGGAGTTATCGCCCAATATGTGGACCAAGGTGACCCAAAATGTGTTAGTACAATATGGGTATGAAACAAAAGGTGCTAATGAGTTCTACAAAAAGCGATGTGATTTAGTTCCATATCTCAACTGGTTTCGAATATATAAGGTTTGAAATCGGACTCAGTTTGTTATAAGTTCTGAGATGCAGCGAAGTATGGTTGGGGTTTCTAGTTGTATATTAAATATCTTATTTTTGTATCCACGAAATCAGCTCAAAGTGGAAATTTAATACATTGGAATTGCGTGTGTAGCGTTATACACTATCCCCGCGGCGTTCGATAAACAGTTTTTTTGTTTATTCTCCCATGCCTGAAACTCAATAGCTACACTTCGTAAGTGAACTAACTCCGCCATTATCCCTTATAAGAACTTATTTGGTAATACAAAAATTGATTATCACGCATTTGCTCAAATTTAATATAATTTTACATTATCAAACCTTGTTCACATAATTTGATACTAATTTATCTCTGGTGCTTTAAGTTTCATTGTCAAAAGGCAGTACGTAGCAACATATTTATGAATATCGAGTTTGCAGCAGAAAACATATTCTGTTAAATATTTAGTTTATATAATTGCCTCATTAATTTTGCGAAATAAAATTCATAATAAACGAGTCTACAGTTTCAATACCCGAATTCAATTACCATTTTAGCAGCAGCAGCAGCAGAGGAGGAGGCCTCGACCACAATAGCCAATAAATGTGGCGGCAGTGGCAAAGGTTGCCATGGCGGTGGTTTTCAGCTGAAGCAAAGACTTCACAAAGGCCAAAAATTATTTAAAGAAAAAAAATCAAGCCGCAACAAACAGACAGAAATGGTTACAAACTAATTAAGTAATACAAACAAATTAGGAAAGCTTTTATAACAAAGCGAGGGGGAAGGCGATTAAAACAACAACATCAGTAAGCGTTCTAGAAAATGTTTTTCGTGATTTCAAATTTCACAGAATTGTGCGAACTTCAATGGTGATTAATCGAAATTTTAGAGATTACACAAAAGATGCTCTGGCTCATTTTGCTTTAGCTTTGTTTAGTTCTTTTAGCGCTTGGTTTTTCTATTGAATTTCTTCTTTATTGTTATCGTCCCCTTCTTTTCGTAAGGTATTTCCTTTAATTTGTATTCTTCTTCGACTTCCTTATGGGTTCTCCTCGAATGCCTATTATTTGTTTAGTCCTATTGGTAAAAGTGTTACGTGCTATTGTTTCTTCACCATTTTAATTTTATTTGCACATAATTTTTCTTCTCAGTAAATTCTCGCTATGATTCTTATTTTTTCTCAATTTTTCGTTTCTCTAACTTTCTCTTCTTAGCCCTTGCTTTTGTTCTTCTATCATTTTCTTGCTTTTCATCATCGTTATTTCCCTCTCAATTCTTTTTGTTAGTTTTATTTTCCCGCACTTAACATATTAATCAATTAGTTGATTAATTAGCTAATAATCAATTGCTCAATTAATCGATAATAAAGTCATTGGTGTAATGATTATAAGTGAAATAATTAATTGATAAATTAGTTCAATCATAAATGGCTCGTTAAATCCATCTCTCCCAATGCACTAACAAAAGATTTCTGCGGATGATTGATTAATCGATTAACTAGCTAAATAAT
Organism: Merzomyia westermanni; assembly: GCA_949987695.1. Lineage (NCBI taxonomy): Eukaryota > Metazoa > Arthropoda > Insecta > Diptera > Tephritidae > Merzomyia > Merzomyia westermanni. The sequence goes on along the minus strand of OX465290.1, from coordinate 13,130,359 downwards.
CAATTGCTAAATTAATCTAGAAAAACAAATCTTCGTATCACGCCCTGTCTATATACTAATTACTAAATAGTTGATGAATCTTACATCTTCATTGGTACTCTGTGATTAATTTTTTGCTTAAATTCTTAACCCGCAACCTTTCCAGATATGTGATCCATTAATTTGTTGATTAATCAATTGCTCAATTAATCGATAATACAATTAATGGCTCGCTCCCTCTATCTGTCACTATTTACTAAATGTGTGATTATTTGTATGTATTTATAAGGACAGTGTATTTAATTGATATCTAAAAATTTATTAATCACTTTTCAAGTAACATGATTAATCGACTAATAAGGTGAATAATCAAAATCTCCTTTAGTCGATTCATACAATTATTCAGCTCAACCACTCCCTCTTTCGAAATACTACTTACTAAATGTGAAATATGTAATACTTATTAGGACAGTGAGAATAATTAAAAGCTTAAGAGTTTGATTAATCACTTTCAAGTTAATTAATTTACCGACTATTTTGGTGAATAATCAATAACGCAATTAAACGACTAATAATAATGCGTATATAAATGATTTATTTTAATACTTACTATGAACGATGCTTCATTAATCGATTAGTCAATCGAATAGTGAATCAGTCAATTAGTTGATTAATGCAATTCTTGCCTCTCTTTAAATATGCTTATTATTAATCTTTGATTGTTTGATAAGTGAAAGAGTAAATAGATTATATAACCAAATAAGTGATATAGCAGAGGTGCAAAAAATTTTATTAATCACTTTATTGGCATGAAATTTAACAAAAAAAGAGTTATTAAAGTTTTTGACTAATAAAAAAAATTAATAACTACAATCAACTATTTCTGCTTAATGACAAAATGTGATTAAGTCGTTTAATTAAGCTACCAAAGAAGTGATTAATTCAAATGTGGAGTTATCATTAGCCATTTATATAAAATAAATTATTGATTGAGCAATCAACATATCTTTAGAGAGAGATTAAGGCAAATTGTATTATTAATCGTTTAACCGCGCAATTGATTAATCAACTAACACAACTAATCTACTAAAGTAGCAGCACTAATTTTCATTCCATATTAACGATGTTACAGTCATATTAAATTAATTGAATAGGGCAACATACTGTGCTGCAAAACACCGCCCAACAACAACACGCACGTAATTTTAGACACTTGCTAATGCGACCACCCGCCGTCAACCGCATTGTTACCGCATCTCACCATCAAATGCCACAATTTTGAAATTCAAAATACATAATATTTATACAAACGTTTATATGAATATAACTTATTTAAGTAGTTCGAGTAGGAAAACGAACTTTATGAAATGCCAACATTTTTTCATTCGGTAATTAATTATTTTATTTGCAGCGTGCGAAAAATGGGTTGGGTCATTTGTGGCCGCGGGCGTGTGAAAAAAAGGGTGCACACAGCATTATTGTGATGTTATAAAATGTTATGTAGTTTTGTTATTTTTATGTAATGTGTATGTGCTATAAGAGATAGACCGTTTGAGAAGAAATAATAATTTCTCTAATCACAATACGGGTATCTTATAATATCTTTAGTTCAAGCACTCAGAGAGGGTCAACCCTACAAAAAATTAAATGTTCCTTGAAGAGGATGTTACAATTACGGTACTAGGCTTGTTTGGGCAGTATTAAATAAAGCTTCAGGTACAGAAACACAGACCAGACCCGAACTGTAAAAAGTTAAAAGGAAACTATATTTTTAAGAAGCATGCACTATTTACAAAAATAGCCGCCTCTTTTTTGGTTCCAAAAACAGCCAAGTCCAACATCCCAAAAAGCCAATATTTTTCAAAAAATTTAAGGGTTTCAAACAGGGCAAGCCTCTTAGCAAAGCCTGCTGTTTCAAAAAAGTCACTGGTTCATATAAGCTAATAGTTTATTGATAGTCACTGGATCAAAAAGTCACCAGTTTCAATAAAGTATGTTGGTTTGGGAATAAATCTTTGGTTTCAGCAACTGGCTCCAAGAAAAGAACCTGTTATGAAAAATCACTCTTTTCGAAAAAAATCAGCGATCCCAACAGTTCCAAAAAAAGTGACTGAACGATTTTTTGAAAAATAACTGCTTGGAGAAAAGTCAATGTTGAAAAAAAAATCACAGTTTCCAAAAAGTAAGTGATTTTTAAAAACACACTAGTTGCGTTGCAATCAGCTATCCAGATCGTTATCACGATCAAGATATCACGGGAACGATACGGATCAGTTCTATGAGAGTTGTTTGTGTATATATGTGTGTTTATATATGTGTGTCTGTACTACCAAGCAAATAAGGGTTGGCTGTCAAAAAATCTACTACAAAAAAACAGACGAGCGTCTGTAGGGATCCGAAATTGATCCACATAAATATCAAGATCACAATGTTGTTGTTGCATTTACATGCAAAATTTCTATCTGGATCACTCCTGATTGGAACACGCTTATTGGCTTCACAACAGAGGCAGCTATTCCTCAAAAAGCTCTAAATATCACTGGTTGCAAAAAAGTAACAGAAAAAGTCGCTGGTTACAAAAAAATCACAGTTCCAAAAAAGTAACTGATTTTAGCAAAGACACTGGTAATAAAAATATTTTTTTCGAAAAAATATCACTGGTATGAAAAAGTCACTGTTTGCAAAAAACCCACAGTTACAAAAAAGTCGCCCCTCCAAAAAAAAACTGTATCAGAAAAAGTCATTGGTGGTTTGCAGGTAACCTGATCCAAAAACATCTGTTGTGAAACCTCAATCCGGCGCAACTCTCTCTCTCTATGGCGCGATATACAACAGGTATATCATCATAAACCTCCTAAGAGATTTTTGCGCCAAGCTTCTCTTCCAATTTGTGGTGTGCCGATTTGAATTTTCCCTACAAATTGGTGGGACCTACAGTTTTTTTGCCGACTCCGAACGGCATCTACAAAGGAGACGAATTTTTGCTGAGAAGCCTGTCATGGCAGAAATACACTCGGAGAGTTTGCCAAACCACTGCCGAGGGGCGACCCCGTTTTGAAAAACTTTTTTCAAATCACTTTTGATGTTACCTGTACCAGGGCTCGAACCATGGACCTTCGGTGTGGTAGGCCGGCAACACTACCTTCACACCACGGCGGCCGCCAATCCGGCGCAACTGGTTTCCGAAAAGTCACGGGCCCCAACAAAATCACTAGTTCCAAAGAAATCACTGCTTTCAAATAACACCGCCCAAAATAGCCTCCCTCTCCCAAAAGTAAACTGTATCACAAAACAGCCTTGGATTAGTTACAATTAACCTATTTCAAAGAAATCGTCTATCGACAAACCTCAATGGTGCACATAGTGTTTCAAAAATCACTGCTTGCAAAAAAGTCACTGAATACCAAAAATGAAGATAAAGTCAGCGATTCCAAAAAAAAACACCTGTTGAAAATTGCTTTGTGATAAAAGACCACTGTTTCTAAAAAAAATCGCTGCTTCCAATAAAGTCACCAGCTCCAAAAAGCACACTGTATCAAAACAGACCTTGTGGCTTTTAAGTAACCTGTTCCCAAAAAATATCCCATTGAAAAATTCTAATTTTGTACAACTAGTGTTAGAAAAGGCACGGGTTCCAAAAACTTGCTGGTCCTAAAAAATTTCGTGCTTCAAAAGACACACTTTAAAAAAAAATTCAGCTTTCCATAAAAGTTATACCAAAAATCTCTATGCTTTAGAATATGGTTTGAAAAAAGGCACTGTTTCTAAGAAAATAAACTGCTTCCAAAAAATCACTGGTCCAACAAAAAAATCACTAGTTCATAAAAACCCATCTTTTTTTCCAATTAAAACTCAAATTTATTTAACAATTATTTAGTACATAGTATTCCAAAAAGGATCCCTTTTTGCAAAAATTAAAAATTTTATAATAAGTCACTGTTTTCAACAAAGTCACGAATTCTAGTAATAGTCACCGCTTCTAAGAAGGTTGCTACATAAAGTCGCTGGCTCCAAAGAAATTCACTAGTATCAGAAAAAGTCAATACAAGAAAAATGTTCCAAAAAATTCAAAGTTTTCCAAATTTTTTTTTTTTTTCTTTCTATTTTTTTTTTTGTCACCGTCTAACGTGCTCCCATACTTACAAGTTCATCAAAGTATGTATGATTATAACTTACATATTATTATTACGTGTAAGTTAATGGTGCAAATGCGCTTAATAATAATTATCACAACTGACATATGAAAAAACAAAAGGATGGTGAATTGCGCAAAATTACAATAACAAATGAATAAAAAAACGTTGAATTAACAAAAACAAACAACAACGACAATATAATTAAAATGGAATGAAATGAAATTATTTGTAAATAAAAAAAAAATGCTCTTTACCCTTGCAACCGCTAAACTAAATCTTACTTAATTAGTGGTTCAAACCAAATATGTGGGGTCTAACCCTTGGTGAATGTGTGTAAACGTGAATATGCGTTTGTGTGTATGGGATGAGACACCTCTATATATGTATGTATGTATACTAAGCACATTGTTTTAGTTGTAGTAGCTTTAAGATTGCTTTTTTTAGTAATTAAGGCAAATATAGAGGATGCCTTCATTTATCATTTATTCACTACATGTTTGAAGAGAAGTTGATTACGACTACCGAAAACTTTTATTTTCATGAATTTTATGTATATAAAATTAATAAGAGATCCTTACATTTTTTAATATCTTAAAAAATTTAGCTAATTAATAATTAGATGGCAATTTCACTCTATCTATACAAATGTTTTTGAGGTAAACTTTATTGCCACCATTGTATTTAGTCGGAAAGAAATTTCTTTGTTTTAAAACTTATTTTAAACTGTAGGCTATACATCTAGCAATTCAACGGGCGAGAATTGCATTCAATTCTATACAGCGGTTTTTGATTGATGCACGTATAAACATGCAGACAAACAGATACAAATTTTAAAGAAAGCCTTAAATTTCTATATATATAATATAAAGAAATTAGGTAATTAGTAATTAGATTGCAATTTCACTCTATCTAAACAAATATTTGGAGGCAACTTTTATTGCCACCACTGTATATAGCCGGAATAATATTTCCTTGTTTTAAAATGAATCTTAAACCTATGCTTGCCCATCTAACATTTCATCGGTGAAAATTGCATTCAATTCTATGAAGCGGTTTTTAACTGATGCACGTACAAACATGCAGACAACAGATACAAATTTTAAAAAAGTTAGTTTTGGCTTCTTTGACACTTAAGTGGAGTACTTTTCTTGACCGGTACCTTTTTTGATGGTGCTTATGCATTGTTGCTCGTATGACAGCCTAGCGAGGAACGCAGCGAGTAGAAGGGTCATTCACCGAGTAGACAGTGCAATCAGGAAACGCCTAAGTAAAGAAGTTGAGAGAAAAGAGAGGAATATTAGTGAAACTCACCGGCAATCAAAATTTGCCCCTGAGGGATATAACACATCTCGATAAAGAGCGACAGTAAGGCTCCAGTTTTTAATTCAAAAAATTAATAAAAATTTAATTCTTTAATTATGAATCAATTCTAGTTTGGATTTTTCTTTAAATATTCAATTAATTGCACTAAATTTTTGACTTTTGTTTTTTAACTATGAAATTAATTCTAATTTAAACTGATTAGAATTTTCTAAGCTGAAAGTATTAATTAAATATGGACTTTTATTTTTTTAAGTAAGTTGAGATAATTAGTTTTTAGGTGAAATACAATAATTGAAGTTGCCTAATATTTCTTAAGTCAAAAGAAAAATAACTAAACTATGACTTTTATTTCTAAGTCAAAAATCATAGCTAAATTTTTACTTTAATTTTTGAAATATTTCTTGTTTATACTGACACACTAATCAACTTTAATGTGAAGTTTAATTTTTGAAGTTGAAAGTAATAATTAAATTTTGACTTTTATCTTTGAAATCATAAATAAATCTTAAATTTAACTTTTGTTTTCGTTTTAGTTGAAAGGGGGTGATAAGTTTTTACTTAAAATACAATAATTTGATTTAACTAATATTTCTTAAGTAAAAAAAAAAAAAAAAAATTTAAATTTGACTTTTTTGAAGTCAAAAATCATAACAAAATTTTGACTTTTATTTTTTAAGTCATAAATCAATCTTAAATTTTGAGTTTTGTTTTTTAAGTAAATTGTGATCATTAGTTTTTAGGTAAAATACAACAATTGACATTAACGATTATTATTTAAGTCAAAAAAATAGTAAAGAAAATTTTGACTTTATTCGAAAGAAAACATAACTAAAAATAATTTCATTTAATTTTTTTTTTTTTTTTGTGAAATAATATTTAATTTTGGGTTTTAAGTTACAAATCATTATTAAATGTTGACTCTTATTTTTTAAGTCAAAAATAATAACATTTTGACAGTTATTTCTTATTTATTGAAACAAGTCTAACTAACAAATAAACCTTGAGATAACTTTTATTTTTTAGTTTGAAAGTAATAAATAAATTATGACTTTTCCTTTTGAAGTCAAAAGTAAAATTTTAATTTTGACTTTTAATTAATTTTAAATTTTTTGACTTTTATTTTTCTTTTAGTTTTCGAGTCAAAAGTAATATCTAAATTTTGAGTTTTGATTTTTATTCAAAAATTCTAGTTTACTTGTTCCTTTTATTCTTAACACGAACATATCAACCCTTCCTCGTATGCAAATTAAATGTTAAATATGTACATTTAATAGAGTTTTGTTCATGCAAAATAAATGCAAATGCAACGACAGCTGAGTGACGACTCTGTTTGGTGGTTAACTTATAGGTATTATTATTGTTGTTGTTGTTGTTATTTGGTGGCATTTATATACTTTGTAGCCTTAAATGGCATGAATTCTTAAACATTTACTTAAACAGCATAAACAGCACATTCACACTTACGAAATACAAACTAAATATGGGAAATTAAAATTTACACAACGTGCTCAACAGCAATTGCAACATTTACTGTAACAACAAGAGAAAGAATAACAACAACAAACATTAACATTGCTACCATAAAAATAACAACAATTCACCTATTATTCTGCACATTGGCGCTTGATGATGTTGTTGTAGTTGATTATTGTTGGTGGCAGTTGGACGTTGGCTTTGGATAGTTAAATTGCCCGCTCATGTGGCCACTGGAATCACTTGTCCTGTGCCATCAAAGCTGTCCGTTGTGCATGTTCCTGCAGCTGGCTTGCTATGAATGTTGCTGCTGCTGCTGCCAACGCCGCAGCGGTGATTATCATTTTATGGTTTGTAAACAAAAGATATGAAAATCGCACTGACAGCACTGACAGCTGCGCGAGCATTGCGAAGGTAAAGAATATTCACACACACATACAAACATATGTGGATTAATATGTGTCGGTCGAGAGACTGGTGGCAAGAAATATTAAGATTTAAAGTAATTGCTTTGCTGGCGATGATTTATTAAACACGATAAACGCTCCAAATAGGCAAAACATACAAGCAAAGAAGAAAACAATAAAATAAATGAAAATAAATTAAAATAAAATAAAATAAATGAAAATAAAATAAAATAAAATAAAATAAAATAAAACAAAATAAAATCAAATAAAATAAAGTAATATAATATAAAAAAAATAAAATAAAATGAAATAAAATAAAATGAAGTAAAATAAGATAAAATAAAATCAAATAAACCCAAATAAAATAAAATCAAATAAAATCGAACAAATTCAAATAAAATAAAATAGAATAAAATGAAGTAAAATAAGATAAAATAAAATCAAATAAGCCCAAATAAAATAAAATAAAATCAAATAAAGTCGAATAAAATAAAATAAAAGAAAACAAAATAAAATAAATTAAAATTAAATTAAATTAAATTAAAAGAAAATAAACTTAAAAACTGATCAATGGAAATGAAAACAACTATCACAGTTGCATTGCTAAATTAAAATTTAAGATATAGCTTACCGGTTTCGGAGTTATCGACCAATATTTGGACCAGGGTCACCCAAAATGTTTTAGTACAATATGGGTATCAAACGAAAGGTCATAATGAGTGCTTAGCAAGAAATGTGGTTTCGGAGATACAAAGAACAAAATCGAACTCAGTCTATTATAAATTTTGAGACGCAGTAAAGCGTGGGTGGGTTTTCTAGTTAAAAAATAAAATAAAAATCATACCATCTCGCGCAATTTTATAGCCACCACTGTATGCCTGTATGTATACTGAATCTTCACTACAAATTATGTTAGTACGAGTATGAAGTCTAGTATCATGTTGTTTTCGTTGCTGCAGTTCTACCTTAATACCTTGAAGTTGAAGGTGACGTTAAAGACAAGGTGTGGTCGGAGTTCAGTTCCTGTTCATAATATTCCATTCAGACAACATAATTGCTTATTATACAATGGAAATACATATAGACGTGTACATATATCATACAAATCCAAGTATAGATGAGAGAATAAAAGTATGTACTAGGGATAATACAAAAGTTTTATGTACGGCTCCATCAACATTACGACTTTTGCAACTTGAAGCTGGAGAAAATAGTCGGAGCAGCGAAAGTAAATGAGTGTTATCGGTAATGGACACTTAAGTTCTACCTGCTGAGGACTGCATAAAGAAGCAATATAAAACGTGGGTCCAGTTGTGAATGAGGACAAGACCTTGTGTCTTGGTAACCAGGGGTCTGTGTCTTGGTAAGCAGACCTCTTTTAGAGCTCCACTTCTAACACTGTGAAGGACTTTGTCTATCGTGGAACTAGCATTAACGCCCGCCTAGAATTTTAATGGAGTATCACTATTAAACTAATTACTAGCATAACATACGTACTAATCTGAGAGTAGCCTTAGCTTGTCGTACCGCTTTAGCAAGATTCGTACAGGCAACTCCAGGAACAATCGCTAAAGGAAGATTAGAGGAAGCAAGGAAACAGATGGATATGAAAATAGGGACGAACGCATAGACTTTAAGCCGATAACTGCAGCAGAGCTTTAAGTACGGACTTTCGCGCTCTTAACTGCTGCGTTACACAATAGCATTTTGGACACTGGTACTTCAAAAAATACAAACTTAGAATGGACGAGGTTGAAAAACCGAAGTTCGTGTAAGGTGATGTAGACGAACACACCTTCAATTACTCACTCTGAAGCTCGGGCCGGCCATTGCTTTAGCCAAGCCTCAGTCGATAATACCATAGGAAGACAATAGCTATGGCGAAAAAATAAAACCTTTTAAATGCTCCAGGTGAAAAATGGTTAAAAAACGTATGATAGCCTGGTGTCAGTTACCGAGTTTTCTAAAGAAAAAACAGATCTGTTGGCTTAAGTTTTCGGCAAATCGAGAGGGGTTTCGTTGAAGGGGGCTCAGTTTTTGTTGAGATATTTTTCAATTAAGCTTTAATTAAATTTAAGTCGATTTTTCGACCAAAACAAGTCCCAAAACCCGAAAATAACATTTTTTTCAAAAAACTGTTATCGCCAACGTTTTTAGCGGACATTTTTGGGTCGGACAGGGTATACATGAAAATTTTAAAATCAAATGAAAATTTTTTTAGTAGGTCATGAAAAAAACCTTAAAAATCAAAGTCGAAAAAAGTCAAAAAAATGAAATTTCGCAGGCTCGAAAATTATTTTTTTGGGTATGCGTAAGGGAACCTTTTTTTCCTAAGCCCAAAACCTATCGAAAAATCGAAGGCGCGATATCGGCTAATAAATCGACCCAGTCTAATGTACATAGCAGTGCCCGCAGAGGAAATGAGATAAGAAGGGGAATAGGAATAGAAATTTGAGATATAGTGGTGGTGTTAGAGGAAAATTAAGAGGGAAAAGAAAAGTAATTGTATATGGGGATGGGGGAAAAGAAAAAGGAGGAGATAAGGATAAATGTAGGAGAAGCGAAAAGGTGGAGGGAAAAGAGTAAAATTTGTTAAATGTAGGCAAGTAAAATTTGAGGCCGGACAACGTATGCCGGGTCTGCTAGCATACAGGGTGGCTGATGAATTTTGCTACATTAAGAAACTCAAATAATTTTTTTTTCAGTGTATGGAATTCATTTTTCTTTTATTCATGTCAAAGCTCATTAAATTTTATTAAATATAGCTTAATTAGTTTTAAAAATAATGGAATTTAAATGCCCCCCGTTGCTCGTCGATGCATGTGCGGCATCTTACCAAAAAGTTGTTCATTACTGCTTGGAGAGTTGAGACAGGAATAGCCGCAATTGTTTCTCGAATGGGTTGCCTTAGTTCATTCAAATTTGTTGGTTTTGCTTTGAAGACTTCCTGTTTGCAATAACCCCACAAGAAAAAGTCAGGTGCAGGAAGGTCAGGCGACCTGGGTGGCCAACGGAATGTGGAGTTTCTGGATATCAGCTTATTGGGAAATTTTCGTCGCAATTCTGTCATAACAGGTTGGGCTATATGAGGAGCTGCACCATCTTGCTGAAACCACACAGAGTTGAAAGAAATTCTCATTCGGCGTAATTCTGGATAGAAAAACTCTCTCAACATGCTCAAGTAACGGTCTCCAGTAACCGTAACGGTGTGACCGTTTTCTTCGAAGAAGTAGGGCCCGACAATGCAGCGTGATGAAACTGCACACCACACTGTGACACGAAGTGGATGCAATTCCGTCTCATGGAGTATCTGTGGGTTGGAAGCACTCCATATTCGACAATTTTGTTTGTTTATGTTGCCGTTTAAATCGAAATGGGCCTCGTCAGACATGAAAAGACAGTTCAACATGTTTCCATCCTCTTCCACCATTTGAAGCATCTTCTGGCAAAATTCCAAGCGAATCGGCAAGTCTGCAGCGTTCAGTTTGTTGGCCATTTGAACTTTATATGGGAATAAGTCGAAATTTTTGTGCATAATTGACTGTAATGACTGTCTGCTTACACCCATTTGAGCAGATAAGCTTCTTGTCGAAACACGTGGATTGTTTTGTATGGCAGCAGCTACAGCAGCGATTGTTTCCTCCGTTCGAACTGAAGGGTTTCGATGGTAAGGTCTTCTGTTGACTGTCCCATGCTCGGCAAAATTGTTTACAAGTCTTATTATGGTCCATCTGCTCGGAGGATTGCCGCCAAACGTGCGCCTATACTCTCTTTGAACCGAAACTACGGACTCCAGTGCGTGATAGCGGCGGACAATCCAAATTCTTGTTTCAGTGTCCCAGTTATCCATTTTTGTTAAACGTAAAAGTCAATCTGCAAAATAAAAAAAAAAGTGACCAGATTCATTAAATAGAAAAAAAGTTATTTAATTTTTTTTTGGTAGCGGCTTTCATCAGCCACCCTGTATTATAAATGCTTTAGTTTGTGAGGGAAAGCGTCAAGACGGATTGTGTTGAAATTTGGTACGTAAACAGGTAATAGTCTGTAAGGACGTATAGATTATATCTTTTAAAAAATTGGGGGTTCTGGGCCCCAAAAGAAATGTACATTTTTTATATTTTTTTTATTCTATATAACTCTGAGTATACATACTTAACCTATACTAATGACATTTGGTATACACAGTTGTGTTCAATAATTGTAGTAAAATTAAATTGGATATCGTTGGACGAAATAAAAAGAAACTGTGTTTTTAATAATAAAATAATAGTAAAAAAAATATAGCGAATTCTATAACAGAAACCACATAAAAACAAATTTCAAAGTTTATACAAAGTTCAGAAAAGTTAATTAAAATTTTAAAAATTTCAATATTTTTAGGAAGAGTTTTAAGAAAATTGTTGAGTATGCAGTTTTATATCTCACACAATTTTAGGATCATATTGTGCAACTTAGAAGTACCGCAAAATTTCCCCTCAATTTCCAGAATTTTTTTAATCAAATACGTTGTTGTGTCCATACAAAATACAATTTTTCTTCATGCGTTGTATGGAAGAAATCACTCAACACCAATGACGAAACAAATTCTGAAAATTCAGGGAAGTTTTGAGCGAGCTCTTACTTGCACAATGTTATACTAGAATTTATTGATCTACAAAACTGCGTACTCAAAATTTTTTTTAGAAATTCTGCCAAAAAATTTTAAGATTTTGATGACCATTTTTAACACGTTGACTGCCGCGGCAATTTTAAAAAATCTGGCCATGGAATGACAATTCGATTTAATCACATTATATTATTAAAAACTCTATTTCTAGTGCATAGTTTTCATCAAAATTTGAAAGCAATTGCTTTTTTTTTTAAAGAAAGGTCTTACGAATTATTTCGTTTTTTTTTCCCCCCGATTTTAAATAAATTTTTTGCTCATGCAAGCCAGCCTAGAGTTTTTTATCTTTTCCTAGAAGCCAAACATCGATATTAGCACTGATATATTTCGAGTTAACTCGTAGCTACACAAGTAAACACAGAGCGAGATAACTCGTAATTGGCGTCCTAGAAAAGATCGCAATCTACGAGTTATCTCGTAGTTGGCAGTCAACGTGTTAAAAGCTTAATTAACTTTCCTGAACTTTGTATAAATTTTGAAATTTATTTTTATATGGATTCTGTTATGGAATTCGCTTCATTTTAAATGAAAATTATTAAAAACACAGCTTCTTCTTATTTCTTCTAACGATGCCTAATTTAATTTCACTACTATTATATTGAACACAACTGTAGGTAAAGCATACAACAAACGAACTTTAACTTTTCCGCCATAACTGAACAAAGACACTGATGCGTCTTAAATATGTTTGCACGAAGTTCGCAACCGAATAGGGATTCGAATATTCTTTACATCCCCAGTTCAAACACTTAACCAACTTCGTAAATTTAATTTCATATAAAGATTTGTAGTAAGTTGTAAGCTCGTAAGTATAACATAGTAGATAATTTACCTTTGTTAAATTTGGTTCGTTATTGGCTTTGACTGGCTGTGTCGTTTGCTGTTCTCTGTATTATTGGCGTTTCGTTGTTGTGTCGTGGTAATTAGCGCAGAAATGCGTATGAAATTATGCACAAATTAATGTTGATGGCTGCAAAAAGGTAATACAAGCCATGTTATGCGATGAATGTAACAGTGACAAATGCAAGTATACGAGTATATGTAATAAGTATATAATAAAGTATGTACATATGTATGTAAGTGGCAGTGTTCAAATGTGATTATTTGACTATATGACTTATTATGCTATTTGACACACACGCACATATAACTATGTATGTGTGTTGGTGTATGCTCAATGTACAACTTAATTAAATTGCTTAATTGCATTATTACGCAATTGTTGTTGCATGCGCTTTAACCCTAAATGACCAATGTTAAATACAATGGGATGCGAATTTAAATACAACTCAATCGCTTTATACTTTGTATTTACTACTCACGAATAGCAAAATTTCTTGCTGCCTTTTGTGCTTAAATATTCGCGGAAATTTTCGAATCATGGCATTGAGGATATGGGAGGTCGCTTTTAAGGGGCGCAGAGCAATAAATGAAGTAATGCAACGATGACCATATTATGGTAAGGATGTGAACTCGAGTCGGACCAAATTCAGGTTACTAAGTAATCGATTTATTTTTTTTGTTTAGAGTTAAGTCGATATTAAAGGAAAATAATCGATTTCTAGTTCATAAATCTATTTTTTTTTTTTATGAAAAATTCCTGTTTTATGTCTCAGTAAAAATAAATTTTGAATAATTAAAACAAGTGAAAATCATTTCATATAATAAGTCTAAGTAAATAAACAAATTTACGATTTTTCAGATTTAAACTTCTAACATAGGAATTTTCAATACTCTTAAATATTTCGTTATATTAAAAATGATACAAAAAAAAAAGAAAGAAAAATAAACAAAAGAAATATGTATATTTTTTGTTCTAAAAACTAAAACCAAAATACACTACTAGCTACAATTTAGGTTTACGGAATGAAAAAAAAGAATATAAATTGTTTCTACCGTAAGTGATAAGTTTACTGTTTGATTGAATTAAAAATGAAATTAACTGTTAAATATAAAATAAATATAAAAAATACAATAAGTTTTTGCTTTACAGTTTTAGTTTGTTCCTTGTCCCTGACATTTGACTAGAATCAAGATTGGCTAAACGTGGTTTACACCAAACTAGGTGTTTTCAACTGTAGTGTGAACATAGTTTTAGCCATTTTTTATCCATTTCATAGATGGCACAAAAAATTATTTAAAATTTGCAATTCTAATAATCGATTTATTAAAAATTAATGTTAACGATTAATAAAATCGGTCCAAAAAAAGAGCTGTAGTAAAAAAGTAATCGATTTAAGTAAAAACCGATTATTTATTCAGAACTTTCCCTCTATATATAATAAAATTTTTACAAGTCGATGTCCGTACATTGCACATATTCAAAAAGTTATCATTATTAAGTCAATAGAATACAAATCAACAGTTTTTAGAATTTTGATATGTATGTCTAGATATTTGTGCGCGCATCACTCGAAAACCGCTGCATAGAATTGAATTCGACTTTCACTGTTCCATTACCAGATGTCTCACTTAACATTTAAGTTTTTTTTATTTTGAGAGCTTGCCCGGTTTTGGAGTTATCGACCAATATGTGGATCAGTCTGACCCAAAATGTGTTAGTAAAATATGCGTATCAAACGAAAGGTGCTAATGAGTGCTGCAATAAGCGATTAAAATCGGACTCAGTCTATAAGTTCTGAGACGCAGTGAAGCGTGGGCGGGGTTTCTAGTAGTAGGTTTCAAATAAAGGCGCTCTGAAGTTTATGTATATTGGTACGATTTTCCGTCATCCCTTGCCAAATTTCGTTTAGTAAAGCCTAAAGCATAGCCCTCTATTCATTTTCATTGATATTTAAAGGCACCTGAGACAACTATTCCTGGGGTACTGTCAATGTTGGAGAGAAGAAAAATCAGTTTGAAAGTAATAGGTGCCTTCAAGTTGGTGAAGGATGCTCTCGGCTGTGTTTACTATTTTTCCCCTTCATGGTCGTTAAGTACTAAAAGGGATCTAAGTTCTACAGGGTGGCGCAAAAGTAATCCTCCTATCAGAAAATGCTATAAATTTTGCGATTGGCCCCTAAAGTCAGTTCTGTTTTGACATTTGTGTAGTAAACACATGCGAAATACACGTTAATAAACAATGTTACGCTACACTGCTCCAGAACGCGGAATATTGCTGACTATTTATTTGACCAATAATCGGTCGGGGCCAAACGGTTACTGTGAATGGTGAGCGCTACAGAGCAATGATCAACGAGTTCTTTTTGCCGCAACTTGATGAATTGGGATTGGAAAACATGTGGTTCCAACAAGACGGTGCAACAGCACACACTGCACGTGCCACAACCGATATGCTGAACATCGGAAGCTTACTTTTGCGCCACCTTTTATATATAATGAAAAACTCTACTTTTGGAATCTGTTGTTTGTTTTTACGTGCACAACCCGATATCAAATGTTCATTTAGAAGCAGCACTCCAAAAATTGGTAGAGAAGCTCGGCTTGGTTTATTCTTGGCTTGGTTATGTTATTGTGCAGTGTGTTTTGCTGTTCTTGTCACTTTTCTGGTTGCAATTGCTGTTTTTGTTCGGTTTTTTTATTGTTTAATGTTGCTAATTTCATAACAAAGATTTTTTGATACTGTTATAATTATTTTTTTTTGTTTGGTTCGCTTACTATTATTTATTATTTCTTGTCGATTTTAATGTATTTGTTACTGATGTTGTTCTTCTTCTGGCTTTTGTTCCTGTAACTGTTATTATCCTTGGTTTTGTTGTTGCTGGTGTTGTTGGTATTATTTTATATCTAACTGTCGTCCTTAGGAGCATTTTCGCAATTTTCTATTTCTGCTTACTTTGCATTCTACTGTGCTCTCATTTTGCTAATTGTTTTATACTGGTCTTGTTGATGTTATCATATTTCTTTGGGTTTTCTTCGTTTTATTTTATTTTTCTTATTACTTTTCTCTTCTCTTTTATTTTTCTTCTCATATTTTTAACGTTATTCGTTCTGTATCTCCATGTTCTTTATCTCATTCTACTTTTACTTCTTGTGTCTTATTTTTTCTGGTTTTTGCTGTTACTCTTTAGTTTTTCTTCTCACATTTCTACCATATTTTGCAACAATCTTTTTCTTGACACAATCATGACAAAGGAATGATATGGTTCTCCAATGTAACGCTGTAGAGATGATATATGATGCTACACGGGTACTTGTTTCACTTGATACCGATATTTTCTACTCGATAGATTTATAACTATTGTGACGAATTCGATTATTCCTTGATTATCAATCCTGGGTTCGATCACTATAAAGTCGAATAAACACACGCACAAATAATGTAAGTAATAGCTAGTTTTATTTACTAGTAATAAACGCAAAACAATTTTAAGAGTTTGGTAACTTTACAGTAGTTCACTGAACAACGCTTGAAAATAAACTGATCAACCTGTCTTGCTTGGTCACCGCCTTATATAGTCCAACAGGGTGCTTGCCTACGCACCGAGAACTTTCTTGGTTGTTCGCTTTTCGTGTTCTGGAAGGGTCGGTTTATTTATTGGCATCTCCTCTTTGCATCGTATTCGCAAACACTCGCGCCATCTCTCTTCCTCTTCCTAGTTACACGCTTGCATGCATAAGCGTAGCCATCGTTATCTCAGTTGTGTGTTAACTAGTGGTGGGAGTGTTATGGAGTTAGGGATGGTACATGCTTGAGAATAATCGCCACACTGCCCTCCACCTAAGTCTGATCGTCCCGATCAGACACATTTCCCAAACCAAACGCTGCTAGACGCTCAATGGTTGGCACTGCTTTACCAAACCTCATTTCCTCCAGGGATTGAAACTCCGACATCAATCCTCTCCTGCAGAGATTCCCACAATGTATTGCAGTGTCACATATTCCAACCATTTTGTCCGTTCTTAATCCCGAATGGATTTGTGCCTTCACTTTCGTTCCCAGTGGTACCCGGCAAACATTCCTGCAGCTCGTTTCTTCAGGATTCCGTTCCGTTCTCTCATGCCCATTGCACTGTTTCACATTATCCATTAAGTTGCGTTGCTTCCTCGGAACATGACCACCAGATGTTCGTCTTTTATTCTCAGCACACTCTGCACACTTAGTAATCCATTTCCTCACAGTTTGTTTGCAACCGATCCAATAGAACCGCCGCTTTACCTCTTGCAGCGTTTTCTTTATTCCCATGTGCCTTCCATCTGGGCAACTATGCGACGCTTTGATAACATCTGGAATTCTGGCCTTGGGAACAACAATAAGTGCTCGATGATTCCGGCCATCATCACTTTCCCATATCCGATGCAAACACCCAGATATTAGCTTCAAATTACTCCATTGTGTCCAGTATGCTTTTGCGATGCGACTCTCTCTAATCATCTCTCCTCTTCTTGGCTGTTTGTTTTCCTTTATTCCTTTCAACACACGTGCCAAATCTGGATCTTCCTCCTGGCCTTGCCGAATCTTCTTCAGGAGGCACCTGTCCATGAAAGCCTTTGGTCGAGAAGCTACCGGTGCTTTACGAGGCTTCTGTTGCTTCATCTTCAAGATCACTCCCTTGGTGGTATAGCCACTATTGTGTCCAAAGACCAGAGGAACTTCTTGGCCGTTGTAAGTCATAACCCTGTTCCTTACGTTGATGTGAATGTCTCTCTCAGCCAAGAAGTCAACGCCAATGATGACTTCGTCGACAATATTCGCTACCAAGAAGTTGTGATAAGTAGCTACATTCCCAATCACAATCTTACATGTCACCTCTCCCAGGACTTGCTTGCTTTCACCAGTTACTGTCCACAATTTAGCTTTCCGCAATAGTCTCACCTTCCCGCTGACCAAGTCACTCCGAATGATGGAATGTGATGCACCCGTATCCACAGTCAGCAAGCGCTCTTTCCCGTCCACGTTGCCTTCAACAGTAACATTACCCGCTTTCCGTTCGAGTTGTGACACAGAGATTATAGGGCATTCATCTTGCTCATCTTCTCCAGCTTTGCGTTTTCGTCCACCTGAATTGCTGGGGTTACTGGAGCCAGTGCCGCAATAACGTGCTATGTGACCTGGTTTCCCGCACTTAAAGCATTTAATGGCACCATCACTTTTTTTCTGTACTCCGTTCAACGCTTCCAAAATTTTGTCTACCCAAGCCGGAGTGTCCACTTCTACGCGATGAGCCTTGTATGCAGGTTTACTCAAAAGCGAAGCTGTTTCCTGCGTCAGAGCATGCGATACCGTTTCAGAGAATGTCCGTTTGGGGTTTGCATATGTGGCCCGCTTCGTCTCCACATCGCGTATTCCATTTATGAAACACTGGATTTTTACCCTCTCCGTATACTCTACAGGTGCGTCTGCATTCGCTAGATGGGCCAACCTCTCGATATCCGATGCAAATTCCTGTAAAGTCTCATTAGGTTTCTGGAAGCGATTCTGTAGCTCTATTTGGTATATCTGCTTCCGATGTTCGCTACCATAGCGTCTCTCAACTGCACCCATCAATGCATCATAACTGTTCCTTTCGGACTCGGGAATAGTCTGTAAGATTTCTGCTGCAGGTCCCTTCAATGCCACGAATAGTGCTGCAACTTTATCTTCAGTGCACCAATTATTCAACGCAGCCGTCTTCTCAAATTGCAGCTTAAATACCTGGAATGGAACAGAACCATCAAAAGATGGGGTTTTTACCTTCGGGACACTCATTGAAGTAGTTGGACGATTCAGTTGTAACTCCTGGATACGACCTCTCAGTGCGTCTACTTCAGCATCGATTTTATTCTGTAGCTGTGCAATTTTCGCATCCTGCACTTCTAGCTGCGAAGACATTCGTGCCACCTGCATAGATATACGCTCCTCTTGTTCTTCCAATTTTGATGTTATACGTGTCTCCTGGTGTTCCATCTGAGATCTCACGTATGCCTTCTGTTCGTCTAGTTGAACTGAAATCTGAGATGCCATGCTAGTCTTCTGTTCTTCCAGCTGAGATGCCATGTGTGCCTTTTGTTCTTCCAACTGAGATGCCATGTGTGTCTTTTGTTCTTCCAACTGAGCTGAAATGCTAGATGACATCTGTGTCAATACAGTCAACAACGCGTTAGTGTCCACACTTGCGGCTGGAATTGTAGACTCCTTCTCTTCCATTTTTGTCGATGCTTCTTCCACAAGATGAAACACATGATCGTCAACGTTAATTCCTTCAGCTTCCATAGCCTCTCGCAATCGTGACTGTAGCTCGGATTTATTGCCTGTTGTATTCAATCCACGCTGTTGCAGCTCATTTTTGAGTTGCTGGATCTTCAGCTCATTCAACTTTGCCATGCCTTTGTTATCCTTGAAAACTCTCGGTATTTATTTAACAATATCACTTCTGACACCAATTGTGACGAATTCGATTATTCCTTGATTATCAATCCTGGGTTCGATCACTATAAAGTCGAATAAACACACGCACAAATAATGTAAGTAATAGCTAGTTTTATTTACTAGTAATAAACGCAAAACAATTTTAAGAGTTTGGTAACTTTACAGTAGTTCACTGAACAACGCTTGAAAATAAACTGATCAACCTGTCTTGCTTGGTCACCGCCTTATATAGTCCAACAGGGTGCTTGCCTACGCACCGAGAACTTTCTTGGTTGTTCGCTTTTCGTGTTCTGGAAGGGTCGGTTTATTTATTGGCATCTCCTCTTTGCATCGTATTCGCAAACACTCGCGCCATCTCTCTTCCTCTTCCTAGTTACACGCTTGCATGCATAAGCGTAGCCATCGTTATCTCAGTTGTGTGTTAACTAGTGGTGGGAGTGTTATGGAGTTAGGGATGGTACATGCTTGAGAATAATCGCCACACTATATTATAAGTAATCAAATGTGTAACCCCGAGGATAGCATCAAGTTGGATTCAAACTAGATATGCAATTTGCTGCGTCTTAGAACTGATAACAGACTGAGCCTGATTTTAATCATTAATCTCCGAAACCAGTTGTGATATGGAACTTACTCGCATTGTTTATGGCAGCGCTCAGTAGCACCTTTTGTTTGATACCCATATTGTACTAACACATTTCGAGTCACCCTGTTCCACATATTAGTTGATAACTCCGAAAAAAGACGAGTTATCGAAATAAGCGGTATCTTTAATTTTAAGTTAGACGTCTAGTAATATAATGCTGAAAGCTGTATTCAATTTTATTCAACAGTTTTTGAGTGATGCGCGTTCCAAAATACAGACAGACAGACAAAAGTTCTAAAAACTCTTGATTTGGATTCTATTGGATTAGTAATGATCCCTAAACATTTTTTTTTCGAATATCTCAGAAATACTGATATCCACTTGTTACAATTATATTATATGATGATATGAGATGAGATCTCCATATTTTTGCTGATACTGATAAGCTCAGAAGTTTTGGAAGCCGTTCCACATCTAAATAGAATTCGTCAGGTTCTGTGCTGCTTGCTCCTTTATTCACTCAAAGGTTTATGGAAGGTTGTCTATGTCGTTGGTCGCATACTTCAAAACATTTCTAGGATAGTACGTTTTGCAATTGTTCTAAGAAACAGGATGATCATCCACTCAGCCTTCGAAAATGGGACATTTTTGAACCCACAGCATGCATCGCCTCATGAGTCTATTATCATAAAATACAGAAATAATTTCGATGAATCCTTTCCAAGGCAAATAAATTCATTTGCAAAATGGCTTAAAGTTAGTCGCAATAAGGACAAGAAGCAAACTACTAAAACCTTTGATTGATCTCGTATGCGCAAATATTTTTATAGCGGGGAAAATTAGGTATATGAACGACTTATACCCAGATACGTTCCTAAATACAATTAATTCGCATCAGCCCATAAAATAAAAAATAGATTCCTTTATTAGCCGAACTCAAATTGAACATAAACAAAAATTGAAATGTGATCACAGTTGGGCTCCTTCATTCTATCTGTTTGTGCGCATCCTCCCACCAAAAATCTATCTAGGATGTGTTTATTCAGCTGTCAAGTAGGCTGTGCGCTTCGTTCAAATTCCTGCTCAAAAACTATAGCCACTCAGAAATTGCTTCTAATTTAGTATTTCAATATTTTTTTATCTTGTTGTTTAAATCAACACATCAAATTACCATGCATACGATAGATATATACTACATATGTACATTAATATATTGTGTATGGGGCATTTCATGCAAAATTGCCCTACGGAATTTATGTGCTCGATTGGTTGCAAATATTACAGGACATTATTTATGGAAGAAAAATTAAATATGAGCCTAAGATATACATTTTTTTTTTAGTTTAAAATACAAGAAAACGAAACAAATTTGAAACATTCCCTTTCATATAACTCGAAATGACTGCTCGTATATTTTGAAAAAACATTTTTGTGACAAAATTTTAAATTTTTACATAAAATAACAAGCAACAGTTCGATGTTAGCACATTATAGATATTGAATAAATCTGCTTATATGCATCCTACATATATTACAAAAAACAAAAATAAACCGTTTTTTGGATTTTCGTCTGTCTGTTTGCACGCGCATCATTCAAAAACTGTTTCATAAAACTACACGAAATTTTCACTCTCGTGTTCCTAGTTGTCGAGCTTACAGCTTAAAACTCATTTTTGTACAGTAAACCAATTTTTTCCATACATATACAGTGATGACATTAAAAGTAGGTTCAGAATCTTTTTTTGAAAATAGATACACTGTAACAGGTCAATTTAATTAAAGCGATGTTATGATGTATTGGTACAGGTATTTTTATGAAACATATAACGGAAGCCAAAACCAGGTTTTTTAGAATTTTTCTTTGTCTGTCTATATGTTTGTACGCGCATCATTTAAAAACTGCTGCCTAGAACGCAACGGAATATACAATCCCGTACGCCTAGTTGTCTAATTCACAGTTAAGAGCTAATTTCCCTACAGTAAAACATTTTTGTACAGCTTTATACAGTGGTGACAATAAAAATAGTCCCAAAATCTTTTTATAAAAATATTTAAAGTGCAACAGGCTGATATAAGTAAAAGTATGTCATGGTAAACAGATACAGGGATCTTCCTTTTATAACAAAAGCCAAAAAAAAACATTTTTTAGTATTTGTGTCTGTCTGTCTGAATGTTTGTACGCGCATCCATCAAAAACTAGTTCATAGATTTGCAAAAAATGTTCGCTCCCTTATTGCTAGCCATCTAACTTAGAGTGTAGAACTGATTTTCCCACCGTCAAACATTTTCTTCCAACAGTATACAGTGGTGACAGTAAAAGTAGGCTCAAAATATTTTTATAAAAATGGTTAAATATTAGTAAAAGTATGTTATGGTATAGAGATACAGAGATGTTCCTTTTATAACAAAATAAAAAAAACCGACTTTTTAAGGATTTGTGTCTATCTGTCTATATGTTTGTACGCGCATCAATCAAAAACTAGTTCACAGATTTGCAAGAAATGTGCACTTACGTACTGCTAGATGTCTAACTTAGAGTTTAGATCTAATTTTCCCAGAGTAAAACATTATCCCCCTTCTGTGTACAGTGGTGACAGTAAAAGTTTTGTTTGTTTTTAAATAGTTAACTTGTAACAGCTTGCTATAAGTAAGAGTATTTTATGTTATAATGAATATACTTTTCTAGGCTATTCCTATTAATGGTTATTAAATACAGTCGCAACAATTCCAGCAATTTTCATGGATTTCCCCATATAAGTTTAAGCTTGTACATATTATCCTTGCGCTGCTGTTTCTTTGACAAGCATTCAAAAAGATTACATATCCTTTTGTTATCGTACAACAATTTTATGTTGTTTGTGTATACGATTTTTACCAAGACAAAATTACACGCAACATTGTTCTTTGTGATGTTTTTATATGGTAAACCTATTATTTCCGTTCAACAGTTTTGTTTTTCGAAAACAAATGCCCTAATATGATGTTAGCTCAAGATGAGAGGGCACATATGTCCATACATATAGACACACACAAACTCACTTATTTTTGAAACAACAATGACAACTTAGTGTCTTAGACAGTAAGTAGCTGGGTTGGCTCAAGATAAGGCGGTCTAAGCAAGAGATTGTTGAAGTTGAAAATGACAGACTAAGGATTTAAAGTTTATAAAAGAATGGAAAACAGTATTTTCGAAACAGCTGTCCCTTGTCACTACGCTGAATAGGGTTGTTTCAAATTTTATAAGTTTAAATTTACAAAAAAAAAGTATAATTTCGTGTGGAATCGAACAATAAATAGTTTAAATTCATCACATATTCGTCTTAATACAAAGTTTTTGCGCTCCACTATAAGCTATTAATATTTCAAAGTAGGTATCATTTTCAAAAATTTCCATAAAGTTTCTCTTCTCTCAAGTCAAATATTTATTATGAATAAATTGGCTGTGAATTGTATACCCTGTAGCATAAATGGAAATTTGTGTTGCTTAATATTTAATTTCTACAGTAAATTGGCATTAACTTGTCAACTTATTCGCACACATACTGGCAGACATACATACATAAGTAACTACTTATTAGGGCTGTTACGAAAGTGAGCGGTAGACGTAAACTAATTTTTTATATTTATTCAGCTCAACCGGAATCGCAATCGAAATTCGAATACCTGTTCAATTTCTTCAACGAAGTTTCACTCGATTTCAATCCGCGCCTGATAAGCCAATTCGTAGAGCAAGACATTTTGCTAAGGTGAATAAGGTGAAACAATTTAATTCACCACATAACTGTCAACAATATGCAAGTCTTATCAGTTTGATACCTTCTGTATTGTTTGACTTACGTTGTAATCGAAAGTGGAATTACTGGCACCGAAATGAAAAACAGGCAACACTAAAATGAAAAAGAGGAGCCTTAATCGATCGCAAGTTCTGAAATTTCGGGTTCGGAAGTATAAAGTAAGCCGATTAGTAGAAAAGGCCTACACTAGACGGCAGCCAATTACCTTGGATTGGAAATGTTTGCAAGTTCTAAGGTGAAAATAGTTCCACATTCTACTTAACTAGTATTTGAAATTTTATTAACTACACCAGAATATATTTTATCTGTCATTAGTCAGCAATCAGCAACAGAGATCTAAATCCCTCGAAAGTTCAGACGTCTCGAAATCGGAATCGAAGCGCTCTAACATCCCTATACATATGTAAAACATATTGTTCGCATTAAGCCAAGCCAACTGGTGAAGGAAAATATTTCTTAATCCGATATTATTAAGAAAGCTACAAATGTACACAATTACAATATGCCCTGCAGGAGACTCAGTAACGAGTGAGACAAATGTCTGGTTGCAAGAGGCGACTAAAATGCACAAAGGCTATGACGTGCAACTTGATGGCTGATCTACGGATATGATGCCCCTCAGCTCTGATTGGCAACCTTCTTCTTCTTTAGGGAAGGTCCGGTGACATGACCTAGAAGGTTTCACTGGTCATACCGAAGTGATCCCGCGACAGTCAGGCATGTACCGCAAGGGAGTATCGGAGGGTACCGCGTTCATATCCTCCAAAGAACTGTCACTTGCGACAATACTCCCCAAAACCACTAAACTATCAGTAGGCACTTTGAGATATGTTTCAAAAAAGGAGTTCTTCTTAAAATGTTCTTTAACAAAAATATGTTTTTTTTCATTTGTTTTGTTTACAATAAAGATAACTTTTTTTATGTAATTAAATCTCTGCTGCATTACAAAATTTAATTATTAACAAAGATTATGAAAATAAAATTAAAAAAAAACTGTGTGTAAACCAAAACTAATAATAATAATTAATCACTATTATTAATAGTACAGATTACTTGTTGGATTGATTACTTCCTGATAAACCACACAAAGATTACTTAGCATTATTTTCCATTTTGAATTACTATTTTCCGATTAATTAGCATACTCCTCATTTTTCACGACTATTAACAAAATTTAGACTAATTGAAAATAATCAAAAGTAATGATTATTTTGGACGGCTTTAGATGCTTCCATTATTTTTGATTACTGTAAAATGGTCAATACTTTAGTTTTTTTTAATAGTCGTAAGCAATAATATTAGTTTTCAGAAAGTTTCATAGTGGTACAAAAGTATTAACTGCTGATTTCTGAAAGTAATTGAAATAATCATTGACAATTAAATGAAAATAATAATCAATGGATTACTAAACCTAATTACGAATTACTGTTTTCCAAATAATTAAAAAAAATAACAATTATTTTTCACGATTGTTAAAAAAATTAAGATCAATTCGAAATAATTAAAAGTAATGATTATTTAGAACAGCTTTAAATGCTTTAACTATTTTTGATTACTGAAAAGTGGTCACTACTTTTGATTTTTCTGGATTTGTTTTACTACTAATCACAATTTTTTAATTTTTTTAATGGATATCCGAAAGTAATTAATATTATCATTTAAACTTAAAAGAATGCAGTAATCAATGGATTACTAATCTTAGTTCGAATCAGAATCCGGTTCTGTTCTATCAAATATAAATATGTAGCTCGTTCAGCAAATAAAGTAGTTTCCAAAAACGACTAGCGAATTGGGTGTCATTTCTTGAAAAAATAATTACTAAAAAGAAGAGTTTATACCAGGACTGTGACTAAATAACTAATTTTTATTTTAATTGATTTTTTTAAACATCGAACTTTTATAATGATTTTATAAATATTAGACAACGATGTTTAATAAATCGAGTAGCAGAATTACAAATTTTATTTTCTATGACACATATGAAAAATGGATAAAACTATGTGCACACTACAGCTGAAAACACATAGTTTCGTATAAATCACTTTTATTTTAGTTTTATTACCTTAACTCTAGGTTCAAGGCAAAACTAAAGCATCGAAAATTCATTTTTCATATAAAAAAAATCGATTTATAAACAAAAATCGACTATTTTCTGTAAAACATCGTTTTGTCCCTAAACTAATAGATCGATAATAGGGTATGCAATTTTTACGACTCTTATTCACTTTTTTATTTTCTGCTGGTTCGAAACGAATATGAAGAATTTTGGTGCAATAAACGAACTAGATCTGGTATATTTAAGGAGTACAGAAATAGCAATTTCTTGGATTGCATGTAAAAGGCATTGACGAAGAACTAGTACTGACTCCACATGCAATAGCATCTCGCAACTACAGTACTAGCGTATTTTCCTACAGGGTACATACATAACTCCACATTCGCAAAATATTTACTTATCCACGTCGAAGTATCTTAATGCCAACTGCAAAAATAAAATTGAATTTTAACTTAAACTTTTGGCTTTTCGCCGCTGTACTGTTTCAACATTTTCTGCTCTTTTTTACCTTTGCTTCAGTTGTTGCATCCTTTTCCATGGTATTTATTTTTTACGTTCAACTCCCGGTTTTACCTTTCATCTTTAATTTGCGCTCGCAACCGATTGCAGTTATTACAAGGCTGCTTATCAGTGTCAGCAAATTTGTGGTAGTGTCTTTGTCATGTGCGAGGAGCATTAATCCCGTGTAGGTGAGTTAACGTTGAGCATAAATGCATGTTTATATAGACGAGTATGTGACTGCAATGCCAGTAGGAAAAATGTTTGTGTGACTTTTGAAAATAATTCGACTTTTCGTGGTTATGCAGAGAAGCTTTTCATGGCAGCGGAGAATAATGGAATCACCAGCAGAAAGGAGAAACTCATCAAGAAACCAACAAGTTTTAGAATAACGAACCGTTCTGAAAGCCTGACCTTTGCGGAAATAAATATGATCAAGCGCACAGATGATCTGAAGAGGATAGGGTCAGAGAAAAATTAAAAAAAAATACGAATTAAAAAACTACAAGTAGCTATAAGAATCAAAACCAAGAGTCAAAAAATTCACCGAACAGATCTTCGCAGGTGACCTACTTTAAGAATGACTGGACATCCACGGCTATCAATTCCCTTAAGATATTTCGTTTATCAGAACTTATTCCGCCCTTTCTGCAAACACTCAGACACAAGCTCATCACGTTTGCAGCAGCAGCTCTTAAGCTAGCACAAAACTTTCCTGCAGGGTACGTGCACCTTCTTCTCATGAAAACGTCAGCACACACATACATACGTTGCCACTTACAAATACAAATACACTCACGCGCGCTCACTATATTATTCTCCTTGTGTAAATTTTTTAATTGACATCATCTTTTAATATCCAATAAAAACTTAAGCCTTCAACGGGCCGCACCTCAACAGCAGCAGCAACTGTATGTGAACCGCCCGTACCGCCTCCATCTGCCACCTTTTAGCATTCAAGCCCAACAGCTGTAATAACAACAATAATGTCTCATACCTCAACATATCTCTACCGCACTACACGTCACCTTTCTCTTACGGTTGCGCCAACCAAAATTCTGTTGCAACCAAACAACCAACACCAATCATCGGATATTTTTCTTTTACGCTTTTTAATTATTTATTTCTTAGTTTTCTTTTTTTTTTGCTTCTTTTTCTGTTTTGTGATGTGAAATTTTTTGTTTTATTTTGTTAATTCAACTTAAGCTACAATTCTTACTGCCAGTTTGCTGGTGTATCGCGCGAGCCTCAGGCAAATTAACTTTGAACGCGCGTTCAGTCGCTTTTCGCAAGCGCAAAAAATAGTTCACTACCAACCCCGACTGCAGCGCACTCCCCTTTCTCAGAATTTCATAAATAATTGCAAAATAATACCGATGGCTAAAGTGTTGGATGGTTGTGGAATGGTCAAGTGGTGAGGTAGTGGCGGTGTAATGTGGGAGTCTTCCCAATGTGAATGTCTCTGCGCGCGAGCGGACGGGATGGCCGCCCAAATGGCGGAAATGCGATTAAAATGCGCACCACAGAAAGAAATGCGATTTTACAGGCGCACATGGACTTTCGATGCCTGGTTACACACTCTCCTAGATGCACACACACACTCAACCAGTCGGCCAGTTTAGTTGGTCAATTCAGTCCGTTGGCTCTGCATATGACTTAAGCATCTCACACACGCCATATGGATAAAGACACGAATAACAACAGTGGATTAACTAATATTATTGGGATCAAAAAATAATTACTGTTTATTCTGTAGATATGTACGTATATATGTAACGGTATTGCTTAGTAGGTTTTTGATTGATTCTTCACCCCGAGGTTATTCTACGCAGTTCTAGGATAACACAATTTTATAGGAAACACAGTGAATAGCTGCACAGAAACTTACTAGAATATAGCAATATGCCTCTCAAAATTTGTCAGAAAATTTGAGTTTGCAACAAAATTGTTTAAGAGGGTTGCCACCCCAACAAATTTTGTATTAAAAAGGGTTGCCACGTTAGCAAAAAGAACAAATACCAATACAGCTAGAAAATCCAAGGAAGTAATACAATAAATAGTGAAATTTTTAATTTTAATTCCCATAAAAGTGGAATAATGGTCTTTAATGTGTCAAGATTTTTGAATAGGGTTGCCACCTGCCAAAAAATTCGAATTCAAAATTTAATATTCTTTAGACGACTCGAAAATAATTTAAGAATACTACATTTAGACATTTTCTAAAAAGTTGCCATGATTATTTTTGGAAATAAATCTCAGAGGGTTGCCACTTATATATAAAAATAACTATAATGTAGCTAGTAAAATCAAAGTAACAAAGCAAAAAACAATGTCATTGAAATTCAAGTAATCTAAAATGGGCAAAAGGGTTACACTGGACTGGGCAAATGAATAGGATTGCCACCTGAAAAAACAATTTAATTTATGCTTTGTCACATTCTTAAAGGGGTGACACAATTTACCTAAAAAAGTTATTTAAAATAAATTAAATAATTAATTTTAAAAAAGGTTAATGAAAAACAAGAAAATAATAGAAAAAAACTGTGCAAAATAGAATTTTAGTTTATATTGGTATTAATGCCTTATAATGAAACTATGTTTTAATAGCGTTGCCACTTTTATCAAAATTGTAAGTAAGCCTTAAAAAGGATTAAAATATAGAAATTAAAAGGAAACTAAATTAATTTAAGCAGGTTCCATATTCCCGAACAGGGTTGCCACATGTTAAAAACTGAAATCAAGAAAACTTAAAATGAATTAAAAAATTCAACAATTTTCAACTTAACGAATTTGCTCTTTTTAAATAATTGTAATCGTATTGTGATGTAATAACAATAATAATATAATTGTAATGGAATTGTAATAATCGTTTAATTAAAACAATTATTTTCGGTATTAATTCTAATAAGTTCACTCAGAAACTCAATGAAGTTGCTTGTTTTAAAAATTGTAATTGTACTGTAATGTAATTGTAATTATATTTAAATTGCAATGCAATTGTAATGGTAATTTATTTGTAACACTAATTTTATGTATCTATTCTAACGACTCCACTTAGAAGCTTGATAAAATTGCTTTTTAATAATTGTAATTGTACTTTAATGTAATTGTAATTATATTTAAATTAGAGTGAAATTGTAATATAAATGTAATGGTAATCCAATTTTAACATCAATCTGATTCATTCATTGAAATCACTCCACTCAGAACCTCAACAAAATGGCTTTTTAAAAATTGTAATTGTACATTAAGGTGTAATTATAATGTCACAATATTGAAATTATAATAGTTAACTAGTACAAATTAATTGTAAAGTAAATTAAATTACCATGTAATCATAAATCTGATACAAAGGTACCTCTTGAAAATTTTTAATAGTAAGTTAATTGTAATGGAGCTGTAATGCAATTGTTAATGTAGTTGCAGTACGTTCTTCATTCTTATGTAAGCATTATTTTAAGGTATTAGTAAAACTAATAAAATGCCATCCCACTGTGCGCGTTATTGCTTGCCATAAAATTCAGAAATTTTTTTTTATAATTTTTGTTTTTGTTTTCCCCAAAAGGATTACATCTGAATCAAAAGCAACTGCCACATGTTTGACACACAACGCTAACCGTTGCAGCTTACACACCATTCGTTGTAATGAATTTTGGGTGTGCGTACTACCTAGCAAAAGGCCAAAATAGCGGCAAATTGGAGTGCACAGCCGGGAAAACCGGGGCTAACATACAAAATTATTTTTATAAGTCAAACAGCATTTTTTAATCAAATGAAGAACTGAATGAAATTATCGAAAAACAAAAAAAAACTCAACAAAATTTAAGCCAACGTTTATTTCTATGTTGTGGCAGTGTCTATATGTGTCCGAGCGCTGTGCTGTGTGCGCTTTGGGGCGCATAAAAAAATGCTGCGGGCAAAATGTTGCAGCGTAAATATTTGCGTTGTTGCTGCGAGAAAGCGGATTAGTGTGTGATTTTTTTAAAATTCCATCATTTTACATTCTATGTATTTGTTTTTGCGTGTGTGTGTGTGTGTGATGGTGGACTCAGTTCGTTTCTACGCCATGTATGAAAACGCATCAGTTCCATTTGTATACCCAACTCACCGGAATTGTAATTAGACTTTAATTATATTGTAATGGTAATGTAATTGTTATTTTGACTTGATACTGTAATATTATTGTATAATTGTAATGTAACTGCAGAGGAATTGTAGCCAATGACACTTTAAAGTCTGCTATTGATATTTTAATTAAATTTTAATTTTTATGTAGTAATTGTAATGGTATTTTAAAAATATTAATTTTCATGTACTAATATAAATATAATTATAATTTTATTGCAATAGAACTGTGTGGCAACAAAATCAAAATGTAATTGGTTAGCGTAATTGTAATGCTATTATCATTAAAATTTAATTTTTATGATATTTTATATTTTTTTGTA
Source organism: Merzomyia westermanni (assembly GCA_949987695.1). NCBI lineage: Eukaryota > Metazoa > Arthropoda > Insecta > Diptera > Tephritidae > Merzomyia > Merzomyia westermanni. The sequence continues at coordinate 13,099,684 of OX465290.1, read as the reverse complement.
ATAAAATTGTAATGCAACAAAATAGTACCTTAATTGTAATGTAGCTGTAGATTAATAATTTCCCTTGCTTTATGCAAGTTTAAAGTAGTTGCAACGGTGTTGTGATTAAATTGTTACTTATACGTAGTAATTGTAATGGTAATTTAATTAAAATTTAATTTTTATGTAACAATATAATTATAATTATATTTTTTTTGCAAATGAAATGGAATGCAACAAAATATGTATGTAATTGGTTAAAGTAATTGTAATGCTGTTGTAATTAAAATTAAATTTTTATGATACAATTCAATTTCGTTGTAATAAAATTGTAATGGAACAAATAAATACCATATGTGTAATGTAAATATATAGGAATTGTAATCAACATGTTGTGTAATTATATGCAACTTTAAAGTAACTGTAACGGTATTGTAATGAACATTTAATTTTTATATAATAGCAACAGAATTATAGTCATATTGCTATTACAATAAAATTTTTCTGTAATTGTAATGCAATTAAATTATACTGTAATTGTAATGATCAATTTGACTTAAAAGCACTGCAACTTTGAAATAATTGTAATGCAATCAGAAAGTAATTTTTATCATAATAGTAGTTGTAATGTAGCTCTTAAATAGTTGTAATGAAAGAGTAATGTTACTTTAATTACATTACATTTCCAGTGAAAATATACTGTAATATAACTGTGGCATGATTGCAATGCAATTACTGCGTATGTAACTGAAATTCGTTCGTATGGTGTTTGTAATTATAATTCAATTGTAATGAAATAGCATGGTAATTATAAAGCTGTTGCAAGTCAATTGTGAAGCCATTTTTATTTAGCTTAAGCCCGAAGTATTAACTGAATACTGTAATATTGAAACTGTAATGAAGCTATACCGTAAATGTAATGTTACTGTAATGCAATTGTAGTGCATTTTGTAAGTTAATTATACACGATTTGCAATGAAATGGAATGCAGTTATTGTAATCCGACTAAATGAGACGTAGTGGACTATAATTATAATGTAATTGATAAGTAATCGTAGTGTAATTATAAATATAATTTCAAGTAATGTTGCAGTCATCCCGTTTGTTGTTATAATGGGTTTAGCGACCTGGTTTATCGCTCGTTCGAATTTCCCTCAGAGGAAAGTTTTGAGAGCCCAGTGGCACCAACTAGTAAATGCACCCCATCTAAACGCTATTACAAAAACGCACAACTGGGTATATAATACTCGCTTCAACCAAAGCTTTGACTTTTTCACTTGCTTTTTCTACTTTTGGGTTTTTTCACTTCGACTGAGCTCGACTCGTATGCTCTTTCACTTCAGTTCTGGTCATTCAGCCACTAAAATGTGTCCGTGCGTGTGTTTGCAGTTCCTTGTATGCGCGTTTACATGCTGAATGCGCTTGTGATGAATGCCACTGACCAAACAAAACTGTCCGACGCGTCGACTGGCCATGTCACTTCTTGTTGATTTTTTGATTTTTGCACTGTTACAAACTATTTGTGCCACTGATGTTTGCATTTTTTTCTCTGCTTCTTCTACTTCTTTTTGTTTGTTGCATTATTTTGTTTGAGTTTATTTGTGTGCGGTGCAATTGGCCGTTGCCATTGGACACTGACACACAACACATCAAACAAGCAAGAATGCAAGCAGCAGCGCAGTTAACTTCTGACTTTTGGTTGGCAAAGCGCGCTCTGGTCGTCGTCGGTCATGGGAAGTAGAAAAGTCAATGCGTTGTTGATGTTGATAGACTTACGGATTTATTCATGCCACATAAATGCAACTGCAACAACTACAACGAAAAAAGTGGCTAACGCAATTGCAACTACGTTAAACTCAATGTTGCACCAGTGGCATCCATCATCAGCAGAAGCAGAAGCAGCGTTGAGAACTGTCTAAGCTGCAATATAAACCAACATTTGTGGATATTGTTGGTGTTATTTTTGTTGATCAGCTTTGTACGTGCGCCCACACTGCAGTTCACAAGTTCAAATGTTGCTGTGGTTTGTTGCCGCCGCTCAGCAATTCCTGCCCTAGCTTATACCAAACGCTGCTGCGCTGTTGTTGTTGTTGTTATCACTCTTGTATAGCTGCAACGCTAGCAGTTAGTAGCTGGGTTTAACCAAACCAACAATGCTCGCTAGGAAGCTTGTTCGATATTTTGCCTGGTTTGTTGTTGTCTTTTTGTTGTGGTCCTTCCCTATAATTATAATACCCAATAGTGTTACAGAAAAGAGAAATTGTAAAGATGAGAAAATGTCAAATAGGAAGAGCACACAAGGAGGAGAAAAGAAAGAGAAGCAGAGGAAAGGTGTGTAAGGCAATTTTTACGCATACGGCTACGGTTACAGCTAAGGTTACGATTGGGCTACGGTTACGGTTACAATCCCTGTTATGGGTTGGCTATGGTTACGTTTCTGATACGGTTTTAACTATGGTTGCATTTGCAGTTACGGTTACGGTTGGGCTACGGTTACAGTTACGGCTTCGGCTAGAACTAAAGTTACTACTATGGCTGTACTATAGTATAACCAGGATGCTGGATAGGGCTATAACAAAGATACATGGCTGAACAATGTAAAACGAAAAGAAAGAGCGACAACTTTAATAAGAAAACAATGAGAGTGAAGTAGGAGAAGAAAAGAGAAAACATTTTGGGCAATGGAAAAGGAACAGGAAGACTGCCAGAAATCGCAAGAAAAACGAAATAAGGTGCAACTAGAATAGAAAAAGAGAAAAGGAAAATTTTGTCAATGCCGTAGAAAAAGTAAGTGGGACATAAGGAACAAGAAACAAAAATAAATGGAAGAGAGGTGCAAAATGAAAGAGAAAAGGTTGGTAAATGTAAAAGGTAGAGCCAGAGGCCCACAAAGAGAAAGAAAAAAGGATGAGAAGAGAAATATTCGAAGGATGTGTATAAGAATGATGATGATTACGGCTACGATGTTTATGATTACGATTATTTTTTCGAAACGGGTGACTTCAGTCAGTTATGTTTCGAGTTACTGTTAAAATAGTGCCTTCCATTACGATTATATGAACTATAACGGCTGCGGTTACGGTTTTGTAATTTAAAAGTAAAATCTTTCTCATCGATGGACACAGCATTTCACAAATATAATTTACTATGCCTGTGTAAACTTACTACTGGGTATATAATCTTCCGGTTACCCTGAACTTCGAATTTATGCTTCGTCGATTGATTTTAATTCTTCCTTTGCCAAATGCGAATGCGCATTATTTACGTTGAAAAGCGCATAAATAAGCGAAAATCGCTAAAGCAAACGTTCACATGTCCAAATACACAACAACAACACATACAAACGCTACAAAAAATATAAAAATACAACAACAACAACAAAATTTAAAATTTACACACATAATATTACTGTTGAATTACGGATGTAGCTGCAACAACAACACAATGACAAACTGCAAACGGTACTTGCCGGATCGAATTGACTATTGACAGAAGCGCGTGGATGATTTTGCCGTCATGCTGCCACACTTGCACGGAAAGAAATTATTGCGCTGACTTAACTTAAGCTTTGGTTAGTTGGATTTCTTGGTGTGGCAATTTGAAATTTTATATTGAGAAGAGATGCATTTCTAGGTACTAAGTTGCTTACTTTAAAGAGGTTATATTTACACAGCGAGTAAGTTTACGTTCTTGAGAGGAGCTCTCTTTAAAATTAATCAAGAATTCGAAACTCAAATTTAACTTTCTCAGAAGTGGAATATTTGGGTGTATTGATGACTCTTGATCTGCTCTTTGTACATATTTTCAATTGCCAACCATTCACCGGGTCGTACGAGCAACATTTATCAAGAAGCAGTGATCGGTAATTGCTTTCCTGGGAGTCGTACTATCTTCGGCATTTCGACATACACAATCAGCGTTTTTAACGAATAAAAAACGAAAGTCAGTAGAAAGAGAATCAAATTATATAGTCACCCAACTGTTTTTTTGTTTTTTTTTTTTCGTTTAAGAAAATCTAATGTTTAACATAGAGCCGTTCTAGAAGGTTAAAATGGTCAGAGTTGGGACCGAAATATATTGGGCTCAAAATAGTTCAAATAAAACAACAAATCAATTTCAATTAATTTTTAGTACCTAATAATTGTTGAATGAAAATAATTTAGATGCTTTCGGGCGTGATGTACAAATACTCGGCCCACATTAGAGAGGACAAAGATTGAAGATCGAGTTCGGGAAACATCAAATTTAATATGTAAATAAATTTTACTAGGATTTTTGAAGTCTGCCGACCTATATTGGTAGGGTGCTGGCCTTCTCTGCTTAAATGTACCTGGTTCGAGTATCGTGGAAGGGAATATCAAAATGTTTAAAGAATGTTTTTTTTTTCAAAATTGGTTCGCCCTTGGCAGTGGTTGGCAAACCTCCGGATGTATTTCTGTAATGAAAACCCTTCTCAGCAAAATATGTGGCCCCCACCAATTTGTATTAGAAGCAGCAAAATACAAATTGAAAGAGAAGCTCAGCTTTAATCTCCTCGGAGAGATAGCGCACCAATTTATTATTTTATTATTATTATTAAGGGTAGCAGTACTCGCCACAAATTTTTATTTTAGTTTAGTTTAGTTTAGTTTAGTTGGTTAAAATTTTTTCTTTTTCAAAATAGTTCGAGATGATACTCAAATTGCGCTTAAGAAAAACAAACTGTCAACTTTCGAATTCTCTTTATGCCGACCATTGCCATAAAGTTCGCTTAAGTGAGACTTTATCTCTTACGATACTTTTATGAAAATAATACCGAAGTCTAAAGGTGTAGTGCTATACTGGGCAGATACAATATTCATCTTAACGAGCTCTAGGGAATAAAATAGCACATCGTGCTCAAAGCAGTGATCGCCCTTAACAAGTAGGTGGCTCCATGTTTGATTATATTTTCGCCACGGCACCTTTACCAATTCAAATTAAAGACCTAGCATAGCATCAAACGTAAAGTAGACCTATACAAATTTAAGGAAGAAGCTAGGCCTACACTTCAGAGAACTACGGTCGTTCAAAATAGTTTATATGTTTACATCTTTGAATATATTCGGTTCGGCTTCGGAAGCAAGGATCAAGACATGACCTGACTTTTGCCACACAAGTTTTTGACTGTTTCCTTGTAAAATTTTGGATTTGAGAAAGTCATTGACAGCATTTTGTTTACGGTTTCAGAGGTTCGGCTTGGTCTCCTTAAGTCTTCGAAATTGAATGAATATTAAATAAATATAATAACGATAAAATATTGGCCTATCGTACCCTCACCTCTTCCCATACCTCATCTTAGGTACTGCCTATAAACTTTAAGAAGTCAAGAATTTATTTAGCTAAGTGAATAAGTCCTCTCTTTCCACTAAAGTATTTTGTGATTCTCGACCGTCTTAATATCCGTAAATGGAGCGTGGGATATGAAATGCGCCTGATTATGGTTCATTTATTCGGTTCCCGCTTTGACCAACACATGAAAGGTTTACCAAGTGCTGTGGAGTTCTTGCGGCAATGACTTGAATTTTGCTGGGACAATTAAAACCCTCAGGTGCTTCACTGTACTTATTCAATAGTCCATTAAAAGCAATTGCAACCTTCAACTGTGAGCAGCTAGAGCCGTAGTGGCATGAAAGGTTGAGCGATGTTTACCATCATTCAATGGAGTTTTACTCAACAGAGTGGCATCCCGACTCCTTCCTCGGCGGAGCCAGCGGACCCATTCGTCAAGGTTGAAGGATGCTATCATAGGACAAAAGAAGATTCTAAGTTGACCACATGTTGATGGCAACCAGGAGCGTGACTAAATATATCTCGTTCATCTAATTAGATTCTATGTAATTATTGTCCTAATACCCTGCATAACAAAGTTTAATCTTCAGCCTATCCTCCGTTGATCTCCTCTCAGTGTACCAACAAACAAGTTAACCCCAAAACGCATGTAACATTCATCAGTTCTTTTGGATTGAATAGCTTGCTGCAGCACGTTTCATTTGGTCGATTGACCATTGGACGTATCCATCCAACGATGATGATCAGTTATGCAGTTGGCTGGCTTATTTGCTGTTTGTTTGTTTGCATCCATGTCGTTCAGAGTATCGTGTACTCGTATTACTGTTTAAATGCTTTTGGCAGACGTCAAGTGCTACTCTTTCACAAACGTCCGTACACGCCTTGACATATGAAATGTCACAGTGACATTTTCATTGTCCCAAAACAACTTACCGACGACCGACCTCTAACAATCCACGCTATCCCCGCTCGCTCCCCTCTAAATACCTCACGCGCTACAGCATTGCACTTGGAATTGGCTGAAGTGCGTAAGTTGCTGGGCGCGTGAATACTCAATGCTATTGGTTCGTTCATTCGGTGGCGTGTCAGAACCCTTCTTGGGACTTTGGTGCAAATTCACATGCGTCCTAAACGCGCGCTCTTATGTGTGTGTGGGTTTGTGTATGCATCAATATGCTCCGGTTAGCGATTTCGTATGTGCAATTTTGATGGCATTCACATGCCCTAAATGGCGAAATTGCAACGTTTTTGGATAGTAAATTTTTGAGTTTTATTTGCTTTTTTATTGTTATTGTACGATTGTTGTTACGACGAATGCTCGAATACGTTGAAATGCGATATACGCGTCGTCCATTTCACATCGAATTTCGTATTACAGAAATACATAAATAAATAATTTATTGGCATTACGCGGCTCGGATGTGAGCTTGTAGTGTTCACTAAACGAGGGGTGGCTACAAAGTTCTGGTTAGAGAATGATTGGAAGTTTCGCTAGGGTTCAAGCACACCTCTTCTGGAGTGCGTCCATCAAAAATAAGTTAAATAAGCAAATGTGTATAGCTCACTTATCTCGTTCCTTACCCAGACCATTCCAGTTCTTGCTGACTTTTATCGCAAAAGACCCGAGCATCTACTCCTTTAGAATTGCGCTATCGAATTACCTACCGTCCTTCTTTCTGCAAAGACTTATCTACTTCCAACTGCTATTGAGTCTTTATGCGTCTCTATCTCTGCCGGCCCTGGAACACTATCTTTTTAAAACACCATTGGAACCTAAACCGATTTCTCTTTCTCAGACTTAGCTAAACAAAAGGAAGTCCTACAACTGTCTCTTCTAAAAATGTTCGTCTTTATCGGGAGTTTTTGATTTTCTATTCACTCAATCGCATTTCTCTTTATTCATCTTTTTCTTTCATTTTATTTTATTTCATTTTACATTTCGACCTCGAGCTTTTTCTTTTTACATCACTTTTTCGTCTTTTAATACTTTTCTCTCTCTTCTAACTTCTTCAGGTTTCACTTCTTCCACTCCTCTTACTTCTTTCACTAATCCTCTTTATAATTAAATTTCCTTTTATTTTTGTTTTCTTTCTCTTCAGCTTTTCACAGCTTATATATTACATCTTCTACTCGTTTTGCTTTCCATTGTTCTCTACCTTTCACTCTTCTCTCTTTCTTATGCTGCTGGCTCATTATCTTCTCCTCTTTTGCCACTAAAATTTTCGTACCTTTTTTCTTCTTTGAATTTTTTAATGTATTGAATTTTTAAAGAACTCTTTGGCGGTTTTTTGTTTTTATATTCCCTCCATCCCCTCGTCTTTGTCTTTTAACTTTATGCGAAAATAAATACTCTTTTAAATTTAAAATCTTTTTTTTTTCATCTTATGCTTTCATCTCTTCCTGTTCTCGGCTTACTACTCGTTCTCATTCGAAAGAACTTGAGAAAGTTTTAAGAATTCCTGCACACTGCCCATCTTATTCCATCGACCAAATCACTGTGCGATGTAGTCATCGTTTTCTCTCTTTCTTAAGCATCTTTTTCTCCTTTCTTACCATTTTAATTTGTCTTATTCTCTATCTGTTTTTTTATTTTGCTTTCCTTGTCATCTTTCACTTCTTTTCTACCTTTTGCATTTTCCCACGCTTCACGCTTCACCTTTAACTCTTCTCCTTTTTACTTTTTTTCTTCCTTACCAATAAAAATGTAATATTTTCTCTCTTCTCCTTCACCCTCTTGTTGTCTGCTCTTTTTAATTTTTATAGTTTTGATCCCTCCACCTGTTCTTTACTACTTGCATTTTCCCGATTTTCTTTCTTCTCTTTCTTTTCTTTTTCTTTTTCATTTCTTTTTAGTCGTTTCTCTCTCAACGTTTCCTTTTTTATCTTTCGCTTCTTCTCCTCGTTTTTCCTGTTTTCTTCCCCTTCTTTTTTTCCTTACAACAAAAACTTGGCTTGGATTTAATTTTATTTGATTTTATTTTATTTTATTTACCTTTATTTTATTTTCTTTTCTTTTATTTTATTTTATTTAACTTTATTTTATTTTATTTTATCTACTTTTATTTTAGTTTATTTTATTTTGTTTTATTTTATTATTATTTTATTTTGTTTTATTTTATTATTATTTTATTTTATTTTATTTTATTTCGTTTTATTTTTTTTTTTTTTATTATTATTTTGTTTTTATTTAATTTTTTTTAATTTAATTTTATTTTATTTTTTTTATTTTATTTTATTTTATTTTATTTTACTTTATTTTATTTTACTTTATTTTATTTTATTTTATTTTACTTTATTTTATTTTATTTTATTTTATTTTACTTTAACTTATTTAATTTTATTTACTTTTATTTTAGTTTATTTTATTTTGTTTTATTTTATTATTATTTTATTTTGTTTTATTTTATTTTATTTTATTTTATTTTATTTTATTTTATTTTATTTTACCACTACAATTTTGCAGACTATCTTTCTGCTTCGTCTTTTTCCTCTTTTAATTCTTTTCGTATTCCTTTACTTTTGGATCTTTTCTTCTTCTTTCCTTAACTTTATTTAAGCTCTATGAGGCTGGTCTCTATACTTCTGTGCTTCGACTTTTACTTTCTTTTTTTGCCTCCTTTTTATCACATTTCCGACTTTTCTTCTTCCATTCTATTAATTCTATTGCTTTCCCTTCTCCCTGTTATCTTCAACTTATTCTCCATCATCCTCTACTTCTTTTTAATATCTTTGGTATTTTTTTTTTCTTTCGTTATTCCTCTCCTCATCCACCGACCCATCACAGCATAGATCTGTTCTGTTCTGAAGTCTTTCAGCTCTCCTTCAGGAAAAACTATACACAAGTTCGATATGCGGGTGCAAACCTGTATCTAGATCTAGAATTTACATGTTTCAGTTCCTCCAGTACCTTGAAAGAGGTACCTTCTAGAAAGTTAATTCAATTTCGATTTAGTTCTTGCTCTTTCAGAGTCTATTACTATTACAGGTCTATTACTTTTCCTACTGCAAGCTTCAACCAAGAAAGGCAAGCTCCTTCTTCGATATGATAAATCGGTCTCGTGCTTTTCTTGAGAGACTCCCCTATGAAAATGATCTCCAAATCCTTCGGAGCACAACTCCAACTAACCCACATGCACTTAACTGCCACACCTCGTAAGCCCATATCGGTTGTGGCTATGTGTTTGTGCGTTTGTGTGGGTGCGTTGCAAGTACAATGTTCCGTAATTATGCCCCAAAATGTTGACCATTTTATCATATTGTATTACATTAACAAGAACAACAATCAGCTCCATCAACAATGGGAGGTAGGTTTTGATACCAAACTGATGTTGATCGGTCGAATGGTCGATTGGACGGTTGCTTTCTCATTTGGTCATTTGTCCCTTCACCGTACACCAGTTTGTGCATCCAAAGTATTTTGTGGCTACGAATGACAACACATTAAACTGCGGTGGCAACACATAATATGCTACAACAACAACAATAGCAACAACAATATGATTTATTTACTTTTGTTAATTTAGGTTATTTGATATTCGATTTTCGATATTCTCGTAACTTTGGTTTTTGCCATTGGCATTTGGCTAATGCTATCTGCTGATTTAAAATTAATTTTTTGCTTCCGGCAAATCCCTTTCAGCCACAGCTTGTCATTGTTCCTTCACTCGAGCCATATTTAATTATGGACAAAAACATTTGTATGTGCTCGGCTGGGCTGTGGTGTGCGGTGCTGTGCTGTAGTTACCTGCAAAGCTTCGAAGTCATTTGATCTTAGGGATATTGTCTGCTGTTCATGCTACAAATATGTTGTTGTTGTGTGTCATGTGGTGTGGTGTGTCCACTTATGTTGCCACAGATTATGCAACATGGTTTTCATTGTCTGTCTGGTTTGGTATTAACAGCTTCCTTATTAATGAGTACGCCTTTAATATGCTAATGTGCATAAATACGGTAAGCCTGAGTGTAAGTAAGGATATGCAAACATTTGATAGGTAAATATTGGTTGCGATGATACAGGGTGTTCATACATAAAGAAAGAGAAAATGATGTCACCAGGAGGAGTGCGTTTAATTTCTCTACTCTCCTTCGATTTTTTGCTACAGTCCAGATATCTCCAAAGAAATAACTATTGTTAGGGTTGTGAATATATAATCGATTTATCGATTATTTTTTTAAATATCGATTTTTGTATAGATTTCACAGCAGATCTGGGTTAAAGTTCAACTGAATATGATTACATCAAGCAGGAGTGGGCTACATTTCTCTAATCAACTCCGAATATCGACTACGGTACAGAGAACTCCAAAGAGATAGCTACTTTAGGGTCGGGAGTAAATCATTATCGACAAATTTATCGATTTTGTTGCTGATAAATATCGATTTCTAATAAATCGATTACTCGAATCTGTATAAATAATTTTTTCATACTTATGAGTTTTACTTTATATAATTATTCATTATATATTTTCATATAAAAAATCAATTTGTAAAGAAAAAACGATAATTTTTCGAAAAATCGACTTTTCAGATATCGTGTTATCTCTAACTAAAATAGTCGATTTTAAACAACTCGATTTATCTCCCAGAAAAAAAATCGATTATGGAGGAATCGATTTTTCCGACCAGGGGTCACATCCCTAGCCTACTTGCATTAAGGAACAAAAACTATTAAGCGCTGATGCTTCAGAACAACTTAATTCGAGAGAAGAAACAGGAATTTTTCAGTACAAGTAAGAGCTCTTGAGCTGGTTAAACTAGAGTATTTCCGGTTCCTAGAATTCCTATTATTCTTGTCAAAAAGTGCCTTAGTGATCTTCGGTAACGCTTCTCACATCTTTTTATCTATATTTTTCAAACATAATAACTACAACAATCTATTACACTTTCCATTGTAATTATTGATAATTAAAGTACCTGAGACTACAATCGAAATCTTCTTATATTAAGATTACTTTAATAGTGATTTCCGAAATTGATAAGTTAAGTACATGAGATTACAACCGTGATGGTCTTATACTAAAATTACTTTAATCGTAGTTTCTGTAATTTATAAGTTAAGTATCTAAGATTACAATCGTAATCTACTTGTATTAAAATTACTTTATTAGTGATTTCTGTAATTGATAAGTTAAGTACCTGAGATCACTTTAATCGTAATTCCTGTAATTGATTATTTAAGGATCCGAAATTACAATCGTTATAGTCTTATATTCAGATTACTTTAATCGTAATTTCTGTAATCGATTATTCAAGTACCTGAGATTAAGGACCTAAGATTACATCGTAATCTAATTTAATCGTAATTTCCGGTATCGATATTTATTTACCATAATCTACATTTTTGTTTTAATTGTGGTAATTTCAAAGATTTCACATTTTTAAAATCACTGTCATCGTAACTCGTCTAAAAACCCGATGATCTGTAATTGGATTCGTTACACAAATACTTTTTAATTACTTATGTAATCGTTACACAAATACTTTTTAATTACTTATGTAATCGGTATTTAAAGTGCTCAAGACTTTGATTACAGTAATAATAAATGTGCTTTTTGTAATTAGTGTAATTGTAATGTCTTAATTTAAGTGTGTTTAATTATAAACTTTGCAGAATTGTAATCAATTATACTAAGTATGACAATTACTATAATAGTCATTGCACATGTTTGAAAATTTCGAATTCTGTAGTCATTTTTCATGCCTAATATTTCGAGGACTGGATTCTCGATTTAACATTTTTAAAATTTCTGTAATCACAATACTTACAAGTATTGGTTATGTATAAAAAGAACCACTTATTACTTTAATTACTAATTGTAATGTATTTATGTTTAAATGGTAATCTTTATAGTGTGTAAATTATTAATTACTATCATAGTACTCTCCAATTTTTAAATCTTGCGACTACTAGAATTGCACCTGGGTAGTAATGGTACTAGTTCTGGCTTATAATCTAATATCTAAGCCTCATATTACGATTCTGTAATCGTTATATTACATTTCTATTATTACTCGCTTTTTCATCACGCTCCTATCAGCATGTAATCGATTAAACCATCTATTATGATTACTTAAATTTTAAAAAGTAATTAAAATAAAACCAACATTTTTGTATCAGCAAAACAGCCAATCTACTCTGTCGATTTCTCTAAATCAAATTTTAAAATTACATATTCGTTCCATACAAGGATATATGGGTATATATGGGTGCAATTAAAAATAGCAAAAGTTTTAACAACTATAAATCCGATATACTATTCCGATTTACTATTTTTTGTAGCGCGATATTTTATTTGATTTTTCCAATTCCCATTAACCTCTGTAGAGATACCTAACTAGGTTATTCTTCTCACGATTTGTGAAGTTAGTTCAGAGTTGAGCACATTGCACTATCACTAAATCTTGTTTGAGATATGTTCAAAACCGCTTGCACCCTGTATTAGCCCTAAATAAGTAAATACATACATATTCAAATCGCATTTCTAAAAGTAATGCAATTTATTTCCTACTCATTCAACTTATATTGTTCTGAAATAAACGCAGAGCATTTCGTCGCACTTGAGCTAGGTATGCAAATAATTTTAGAGTATTTAAATATGCAACAGCTGAATGGTATGCAAATATGAATACATGCATTTAGATATATAAAGTATGATATAAATATGTTTATCACAGCACATTTAATTTATGCATTGGTAAGTTGCAATATATATATTTGTATGTCTGCTATAGGCTTAACTACACAGTCTAGTTGGTAGTCAAATTCCAATTATAATATTTAAGCAATTGCTTCGATCTAAGAATGCTTGCAGTCATTAACTTTTTTCCATGCATACATATGTATGTTTGTTTGTATATGCTTGAAGATACTTAAGCGTTATATTTTCTCAAAGTAGAAGTAATTTTCATAGGGCGTGTCTGTCCGGCCAGTTTAATTGCTACACAAATATATGTACTACAGAGCAATTCATACGACCATAAACTCACATGCAACTACATCCATATGTATGTAGATACATAGGTAGCTACGTATGTACTTAGTTGAGCATAAATATTTCTATTGATAATCTATTCACATGAATTTAAATTTGATTTTCACTATATTTTATTGGCTGGTTTTCTTTGAAATTCAAAATGTTACAGCTACATGCATAAGTTTACATTTATACATAGTTCCCTGACAGCAAAGACGTGAAAGAGGGGTCACTGCCCCCATCATTAGAACTCAACAAATATTAGCACACTAACGCATTTTTGTTAATCGAATCATTACTGCCAGATGGGGACTTTTCATTTAACACTAGGTTTAAGAGAAATGCAATGAAATGCACTCCTTTTTAATTTACTTCGTTTAACTTTCCACAAAACCACAATTCTTAGGCGGTTTTTGTAATATTCTCAAGATATGGGGTGTGTGCTTTGGGCTTCCAAATTGTTGCTCCTTTCACGAAAATGGCATCCAAGTAAAAAAATATGTTTGACACTCTTTAAAATTATCGTTTGATAGTTATCGGGTACAAAGTAATATTCAATAAATATCGATATCATACTTTAAATTCTTTTCCAAGCCAAAGACAATGTGTTTCACAAAGCCAAAACTACCGCAAGTGACTTACATGCCTAGATAGTGCGGCTCGTAAAATTATTATAGCGACCGTTTTTTATTCGTATCTAGCTAGTTAAAATTGTCTGTGCTTGCTTAAAAATATGTTTCAATTATAACCAAGAAACAAATAAGCATGTATAAAAAAAATAAGGGCGCTCACAATTTCGGCTGCTATCTGGCAAACGACAAGTACACATTTGATATTCAAAATTTATTTGAAATTTTAAACGATAAAATCATTTTGTTATTTTATTCATAAGTCGCTAAGTGCTTACCAAAAAAAACGGCTATTATTTGACTAATCGTTTAATCGATTACTTAGTTTATCACCTTAAGAATGCTTACTAATCGGTTAATATTTTTCGAAAAGTCGTCCAGCTTCGACGACATCATAAGAACACTGGAACGGAGAAACTTTCCTTTGCAGATTTGATTAATTTTCCAGAGCGGGATAACCTAGAATATGCTAAAAATATATCTGGCTAGATTCTGTTCAAATAAACAAAATAAAATTTTCTTATGGATATCTTAAATGAGCCCAGATCAAAAGCATGCACTTAAAAAAAATATCAATATTTGCAGACTGATCTGTCTAACTCAATAGGAATAAGCTGTCATCAATTTCAATAGTTCTGGTCTCTACGACTAATTAGAAGAGAGTTTAATTCAAGTTAAATTTAAATGCAATATAATAATCGAATTGAAAATATTTCGATTATTAGAAACTGAATTGTTAAGGAATAATCGAAAATGTGCTATTAATCGATTAGTCGACAGTTGAAACTATCTCAGCTTGCGCTGTGAAATGGCGGCAATGAAATGTGAGTAAAAATGGAAGCTCTAATAAAGCTATTAACGCAGCCGCATAGTTTTCGGTCTAGTTATAGCAGATAAATAAGGTTTGCCAGCATACCGGGCGAATCAAAATAAATCAGCTAGCCATTACTAGCCATTACTAGGTGCAAGCGTAGGAGCTGACGCAGAAAGAGAAGCGACAGAAATACATATAATTAGGTACCAAGGTATCATCTGAACACTTTAGCTTTTGTAGCGTTTATTTCCTCCTAGACAAAATGATCTCGACATTTGATTGATTTAAAGTTTAGAAGCGAATGTGCCTTGCCGATTTCCATAACCCCCTCAAGGTTATATTGAACAGCTTGTAGAGTGGGACTACAATCTGGGCATGGCCAGCTAAGTCTCTTGCGATCATTAATGAGTTGATAATAACCAGCACGCCACACTTTCACTTTTTTTCTTTTCACATTACAATACTTGTATAGACATGAAATTTGTCATTTCAGTTCAACTTTTATGTTGAAAAGATAAAAATATTTATGAATCCTACAAGAAAAGTGTACCGGCTACATAATACAATTATAAAATACTCAACTGCGCCAAAGCGTTTGAATGGCACTAGATACAGACAGCTGATTTCGACAGTTTGAGAGACGTTATGAAGCCACTGTACCCTGCTGCTGACAGGTAAAACAGTTGTGTAGCCAATGGAATTTAACGCTTAAAAAGCTGATCCTGAATAGCTAGATGGAAAAGGTAAAGAAAAAAGTAAAAAAAAAAGAAAATAATAAGCAAACGAATTCGCAGAAAAAAAAATAAAATGCAAACAACAATGCAATACAAGCAAAAATTTTTTTTTTTTTATCACAAATTTTTGCCAAAAGCACGACTTAAGAAATTTATTGTTAATTCACGAAAGAAAGTGCTGTTCTACTGCAGGGTAGCATTCCAGCCTTGAATTGGTTAGAAGTCTGGCTGGGCCGCTGCATATCTCTACAAGTAGATATTATAAATATGTTGCATGATGACGACTTTACATTGCAAATATTGAAGAGAAATTGATAGTAGGGATATTTATTGAACCAAAAGCATTCAAAACAAAAGTTTTTAAAATTTTTGTCGGTCTGTCTCTATGTTTGGACGCTCATCACACATAAACTGCTAAATAGAATTGAATGCAACTTTCACCATTTCATTACTAGACATCTAAGTTTACATTTATATTTCCTTTTATGCGATATCACGGTCGGTTTCGGAATTATCGACCAATATGTGGACCAGAGTAACCCAAATTTTGTAGATGCAATATGGATATCAAACGAAAGGTGGTAATGAGTGCTGAGAAAAGCGATGGATTAAGTTCTATACCTCAACTGGTTTCATAAATAAATCAGACTCAGTCTATTAGAAGTTCCGAGACATATCGAAGCCTAGTCGGGTTTTCTAGTACATATGTATGTATATATAAATATGAACAAAAAATATGTTTGCGTTTTGCATATTCATTTGCGACTTCCAAAGATCTTATTGAAAATCCTTTCACAAATTGAACAGCATTGGCGCTTTAATTTAAAATAAATTGTTTCTAATTTAAAATGATTTTATGCCTTTGTGCGCACACACACACACACACACATAGCACAATTCATGTGAAACAATACTGTTAAATGAGCTCAAGGGCACTTCAGCAACCAAAGCCGCTCCACTGCAAAATGTAAGAAATTTCAATTTTTTCTTTCTTCATTTTATGCTCAATTGATATCAGTCTTCTTACTCTTTTTCTTCTTCGAAATGCATATTGCAACATTATTATTATTTTTGAATTGGAGTAAATTATTTTTGCTCGATTTGATTTATCTATGAGTCTCACTTGTTATTTTTGTTGATTGCTTTTATTAAGCGCCATTGTTCATGCAAATAAATAGATTTCAACGCCAAAGCATTGAAAGTGTCAACTTTGATTAGTTTCAATGATTTCAATATCGGATACGTTCATATATATGTGTATGTGTTTATTTATTAGTGTTGCAATGAATTGTCATCACCAAAAAAAGTCACTTTTGACGTGAAATATTCTTACTGAGTGAGCACTCTCAAACTAGCGCTAATTAAGTAAAGTGCATGGGATCCAGTAGAGGAAAAGTTTGTAGAATATAGTTTTCAGATTATGATTGGCCGGAAATAGCAATCATTTGAAACTGTGCAAGTGAGCATATATTGCTGTAAATGAACACAAAAACACGAACAAAAATAATTCTAACCCATGTCTCCAAACAAAAAAAAAGTTACTGTAAACATAAATTGAAATTATAATGCATTACATTTGCATTACCAAAAATTCTTTCCTACTATCTGCAAAGTAAAAGTAACATAAAGCTGGGCAAACGTTTCTATTTAGTGCATAAGTGCATGGCAAATTAGTTTAAACTTATGTCTCTAACCAAACAAAAATACAGTTGGCATAAATTTGAACACATAATGCATTTTCATTTGCATTACCCGAGTTTTTTTGTTAATAATTTCAGAGTTACACAGAGATAAAAAGTTTCCTTATTCTGTAACACTACAAAAACACAATTTGAGCTCATGTCTGTTAGCATTAGTTTTACCTAATAATGCAATTTGGTTTGCATTACCACACATGTTTTATTGTTGGTTGCAAGATAAAGTAGTGTAAATATTGTCTCGCACTCAAAAAATGCAGCCAAATTTATTTGAACTCATAGTGCAATTTAATTTGAATTACCAAAGCTTAAAAACAAATCATTTTAACTTGTGTTGCAACTTCATTTGCATTACTCAGTGAAAATTTGTACTTACAGAAAAAGTGCAGTCAAATTATTAAAACTAAGTTTATGTTTACCAAAGACGTGCAGTGCAAATATAGTTTGTCGATAAGGCAGTGTAGTATTTATGCTCACACTGTAATGCAATACGATTTACATTACAAACAAATTTTCAAATCATAATTACTATGAAATTTATACCATTGTTTTTGCCTTTTATTTTTTGAGTGAAAAACATATAAAATTCCACATTTATTTTCAACTCAAAATTTTTCAAAAATGTGTATTTCACTTGTCAGTTGTTACAGGGCGTTATCTGTACAGTAAAGCCTCAACTCTACGAATTGCCGCTTCGGCGTTCCAGACTTCACCTAATTTTTTAGCTGCCTAAATTATATAGCTAAAAAATGAGTTGAAGTCTAGAGCGCGTACAACGCCTTATAGGGTAATCATGTAGCTCTACCTTAACATCAGAAAAAACAACAATTTTCTAAAACCTGTGTCTATCTGTCTGTATGTTTGTATGAGCATCAGTCAAAAACTGGAGCTTTGAATAAAAAAGAATTTTCAACATTGCACTGCTAGTTGTAGTAGCTACAGTTAAAGAGTATAGTTTGCTCACAGTGGTGGCAACAAAAGTAGGTTCGAAACTTTTTTGTACAAATAGTAAAATAGTGTCTAATTGTAGATAACTATTATAATCCGTGTTATGTATATGAAGCATTTTTAGAATGCGAAATTATTTATGATAACTTTTGAGATTTAAAGTTGACAACAAATTTAGTTTATATATCCATAGATGAAGAGATGTTTAATTTAATTTAAATAATTGTATGACGAATTTATAATGCAAATTTTTTTTATTTTGTTATTTTTAAGAATTCGATATCCCACTTACACATATGTTCAGTTCATATCAACACTTTAAGAACAAAGAAACAAACTGTTCGTAGCATAGAATGCTGCGAAATGTTTCAAATTGCAAAGCGGCAGTAAAATGGCTTAAATGGCATTATGTGAAGTCTAATGGAATTTATGAAGAAACAAAGAGAATAAAAGTAAATATCTATGTATGTGGAGATATATATATATACCCTACAGAAAACTAAATTATATAGAAGTGGCGAAATTTTTAAACCAGAACCAGAAATTTATTCTGCTCGCAAGTTTGAATTGAGAGCAACAAAAACTAAGCAAGCAGAAGAGTTTATTAGCGCTCACGATTTTGGTTGTTATCTCGCAAGCGACAATTTCACATTTGATTTTCAAAGCAAATTTAAAATTAAAAAAAAAAAAATTGTGTTTTTTTATTTTATTCATGCATAACTCGCTAAGTTTTTACGAAAAAAAAATGGCTTATATCTATCATTCAGTACAAAAACTAGTACTTTACTAAATTTTAAGCTAATGCTTCTTACCAGTTATTTTACTATGCTTCGGAAACATTGCATAGTACAGCTTATCGAACTAGTTCCGAACTGCGGGATTTTAGACTAGTTCTCAGCCATCGAAAAGGTCCACTATATTAAATTAAAAAATCGCAATTATTAAGTTCATTACACTTCAAAGAGATTTATGACTACCGACGAGGTGCTCGAAATGTAGTAGAATAACAATAATTTAGAACTAGAAAATTTTCCTACAGGGTATCTTAAAAATATGCACATTCATACATATATCACACTTTTATGTAATCATATAGGGATGGTAAGTTTTCGGCATGTTTTGTAGCTTAAGACGCTTAAGAATCTGTAGGAGCATTTGCAAGTAGATAGGTTTCCTGATATGTTATATATTCAAATAAGTGTCTATGAGCTTTTGCATATTCAGTTATATGTGCGTCTTAGTTTACTCACTTCGCACAATCTAAATGCGTGCGTAAGTAAGCACAATTGAAGTCAAGCGTATGAATGAATAATCCTAATGGAATACGCTCCAACTGTGATGTAAATTAAGAATTCATTTATAGGCAAGCTTAACGCCACAAAAGCTGCTGCTACAACACAGCTTTACTTGCATCTAAAAGTGCATACATCATTGATGGGCATGCTGCATCTAAGTAAGAGTTAATGCCAGTAATTAATATTAAATGCTTAGTAGTAAAGCAATTTCATTTGCATTAAAAGTGCAATTACAGCTACAATTAATTAGTAATGTAATCGCTTTTACATTATCAGTAAAATAATACAGATTTTATTGCATTATTAATTGATTTGGTTTTGTGTTTTTCCGACAGGGTGGATACTGGATTTATATTGGAACGAATTTTCGTCATCCCTTGTCAATTTTGGTTTTGTAACAAACCGGTTTCGGCGAACCGCCATCTTCAGTGCTTCAGTGCATTATTAATTAGCCGTTATTGTAATTGTACTTTTAACTTAATAACAATTGCATTACTATTAGAAAAAAATTATGAGTTACTGGCATGTGTAATGCTCTAAAAAATTACAGTAACAATTAATTACTAACGTACTGGCATTTGCATTATCAGTACAATCTAATTGCTTGCCAAAAGTTCCAGTAATAATTAATTCATAATGCAAGTACATTTCAGTTACCAGTAAACATATCTATTTACTGAGACTTTTACTGCAATTTTTCAACAAAATTACAATCTTATTTTTTTTTAATTATTTAAAAATATTTTATAATTATTAAAAATTTACTTTTTTAATGTAAATCGTATTACATTACATAGTGCTCATAAAACGTGTACTGCATTATCGATCAAATATATTTGCACTGAAAGTCTCTGGTAAGCATTAAACTTTATGCTTAAGCAATTGAAGGTAATTTTTCAGTAAGCAGTAATTATTGCTAAGTAATGCAAATGATGTAACTTAACGGCAATTTTACAGCAAGACAAAAAATGTACCCTGCTTTATCTTACAGTTAGCTGCAAAAAATGTTGGGTAATGCAAATAAAACTGCAGTATGAGTCAAAATGTACGATTACTGCGATTTTTTCAGTTAGAGACATGAGTTAAAATTTATTTTTTTTTTATTTTTTTTCCGAAATGGAAAACGTTAACCCTGTTAAGATTGCTGCAATCCTCAATCGGTAACAAAAGAATGCAAATGGAAATGCATTTCTAGTTCAAACTTATGTTTACTGTAATTTTTTTACTTAAAGACATGAGTTCAACGTAATTTAACTTGCACCCATGCACAAATTAGGAACGTTTGTCCTTCTTTATATTGCTTTAAATTTGCTGTGGTGGCGAAAATCGACTGGTAATGCAAATTAAATTGCATTGTAATTTCAAATTTACGTTTACAGTCATTTTATTTCGGTTAGAGACATGAGTTCTAATTAATTTTTCTTTACATGGGAAATTAGTAGCAAAAAGCATCTGGTAATGCAAATGAACTAACATTACAATTTAAAACTAGCGTTTAAACCAATTTTTTTTTCCAACGAACATTCTTATCACAGTAAAATTTCTGAGGCAATAGGCTTCAAATTTTAATTCAAGTACACTTTTTTTTCAATAGCATTACTACAATTAGTGCATAGTGCCCATATATGCTAGATATATTTGTGCAAATATTTTGTTGATTTAGCAATAGAGTACAAGATTGCCTAAAGGCTAAGCATGAATTAGAGCCACGAAGGATTGGTTACGGGCAAACTACTTGTTTTACGAGTACGACTCTGAACCACAGACAAGGCAAGCAGGCGCCTACAGCTGCGGAAATGTACTAAATGTTAGTGGGTGGCAGTATTGTTGACGTTGGCGCGTTGGCGGTGTTATGCTTCAAATTGTCAAAATTGCAATTGGTATACATTAAGTCAGTAGCGCTTAATTCATACTTAGCTATGTATGTGGATATACGTTTATTAGGACCAAATAAAGGGTGTTGCATAGAGGGACTGCCAACACGTAAGTCCAGGGAAAGGCTACTAAATCTATTTGGCGTTCTAGAATTCAAGCGATCCAGTTTTACGGTACTCAAAAGTGGTTTTTCCTGAGGGGTAATCAATAAGTGATTCGGAAATTAAGCTGCTGTGACCAATTTGCTTCACATTACAAGTAAAAATATTGCAATTCGGGGTACATTATCAGTAAAAATACTTTAGTTTGTGACACACTACCAGTGTAATCAAGGCAAATTGGGTTACATTACCATTAAAAAAATGGAATGAAATTCGGGTACCACCAATAAAATAATTACAAAGTTTGTCTTCATTACCAAAGTAAATAATGCAATTTGAGTTGCATTACCAGAAAAATAATGCAATTTGAGTTACATTACGGAAAAAGTAATGCAATATGTAGAATTAAATTAAGTATTGCGATACTCATCACAGCATAACTACAGCTGGGCCGAAATAATAGGCGATCGAAAGAAGAAATAGCTTGCTTGAGCTTCTAAGAGCTTAGCTTATGGTAGAGACGAAGGCAGTAAAAGAGAAAAACTCGCATGACTTTAAGAAAAACGCTTTGTTCCATAGCAACCCTGTTATCCGTTATTTGAAGGTAAAGCATTTTTTTTATGCCAAAAGAAGTTACTAAAGTGATCGTGGAAAGAGAAGGGCGTGAGAGTGAATTAGTTTTCTAAAACCTTGCGTATTCTTTATTGAAAGAGAGAATCTTATCGAAATTAGAAACCTAAATCACCCTGTTCTTAATAACAACAGCAAGCACGGCACACTATTGGGTAAACACAGTTCGCATGTTAAGTGGCGATAAATCTATCTTGGTATATAATAAACCTGAACAATTTTTAGTTTTTACCAAAACACCCTGTTCTTTACAAGAACCGCAAGCACGATACACCTATTGAGTGAACTTAAGTAAAACAGTAGGTTCTAACATGTAATACAATTCTTTAGTGTTCGATTAATCTGTGAGAACTATACCCTAACCCAACGTTTTCACTGGGAGGCTATAAGCACAAGGCGACCCATATGCCCAATAGATTTCCTTTATTTTGTTTTTTTACAAAATTGTGAGTAAGCACCAGTAGCTCGCATGTCCAATAGTGATAAAGCTATCAGCAAAACTAGTGAGCTTAATTCTTTATAAACTTTATCCCTTTTTTAGGGGTAGTATGACAACATAGACACAAACATCCCCCTGAGTTAAGCCATGTTTTCGGTTCGTCCAGGCGTGCACCATGTGTATAAACTATTTCATAAGCCTGTTGAATGATACTTCGTAATCACATAATACTACTCATTTGAATAGAGCACCTGATGAGTTATTAAGTTAATTTTTGCTAAGACACCCTTTATTGGGACACAAGCAAACCTACTTAAATACATACATGCATAGATACATTTGCTTGAAAATGAATGTCACTGGATGAGCCCTTTGTAATATGAATGGGAAATCGTATAAAAGTAAATAACAGTCTGCAATTGTCTCATTTTATACAATATTTGTTTGATATTAGCTATACACAGCCACACACACATAAGTAGATGTATGTATATGGCACGAACAGAAGCCATTAGACGCCATAAAACGCTATGAAATACGAGACATGAGGAGCTTAAGGAGTTTTTATTGTTTGACTTTATGTGTGGAGATATGAAGCTCACCAACTAGCTTGTAATGTACCCATATGCACATACATTAGACCGTTTATATTTCTTTATTTGAAGTTATTGGTCAATGATGGTCTAATGTATATATACCCAAGTATTTAAATCAATTTTTTTTTTGCGAAATCATTTATTTTTTTCTATGCGATGTTATGCTGCATTATGTTGTGTTTTTTCATCATGTTATATTATCCAAAACTGTCACGTCATGTTTTTAACGTCGAATTACGTATGTTATTGTTATGGTATTTTATTTATTTTTTAAAATTTTAATTTTTTTATGTTATTTTATTTTACTTATTTTACTTTATTTTATTTTATTTAATTTTATTTTATTTTGTTTTATTTTTATTTTATTTTTTTTTTTTTTTTTAACGTCGAGTTACGTTGCTTTACATGTTATGTTATGTTTTGTTATTTTATTTTGTACTACTTTATTTTATTTTATTGTTTTTAACGTCTAGTTACGTTGCTTTATATGTTATATTATGCTATTTTCTCTTATTTTATTTTATCTTATATTATTTTATTTTATTTTATATTATTTTATTTTATTTTGTTTTACTCTATTTTATTTTATTGTTTTTAACGTCTAGTTACGTTGCTTTATATGTTATATTATGCTATTTTCTCTTATTTTATTTTATTTTAAATTATTTTATTTTATTTTATATTATTTTATTTTATATTATTTTATTTTATTTTATTTTATTTTATTTTATTTTATTTTATTTTATTTTACTTTATTTTATTTTATTTTATTTTATTTTATTTTATCTTATTTTATTTTATTTTATTTTATTTTAATTTATTTTATTTTATTTTATATTTGATTTTATTTTATTTTATATTATTTTATTTTATTTCATTTTATTTTATTTGATTTTATTTCATTTTATTTTATTTTATTTTATTTTATTTTATTTTATCTTATATTATTTTATTTTATTTTATATTATTTTATTTTATTGTTTTTAACGTCTAGTTACGTTGCTTTATATGTTATATTATGCTATTTTCTCTTATTTTATTTTATTTTAAATTATTTTATTTTATTTTATATTATTTTATTTTATATTATTTTATTTTATTTTATTTTATTTTATTTTATTTTACTTTATTTTATTTTATTTTATTTTATTTTATTTTATTTTATCTTATTTTATTTTATTTTATTTTATTTTAATTTATTTTATTTTATTTTATATTTGATTTTATTTTATTTTATATTATTTTATTTTATTTCATTTTATTTTATTTGATTTTATTTCATTTTATTTTATTTTATTTTATTTTATTTTATTTTATTTTATTTGATTTTATTTTATTTTATTTTATTGTTTTTAACGTCTAGTTACGTTGCTTTATATGTTATGTTATTTTATTTTGTTTTACTTTATTCTATTTTATTTTATTTTGTTTTGTTTTATTTTATTTTATTTTATTTTTGATTTAATTTTTTATTTTAATTTTTAATCATTTTATTTCATGCTGTTTATGTCTCATAATATTTTTTATATCAGATTTCTTTATGTTATGTTACGATACCGTGTTTTGTTGTACTATGTTTTGTTGAGTTATATTATGCTGTTTCAACGTAGCTTCTGCATAAATATGTTCTACTGTGTTGTGAAGTATTAAGCTTTGTTATGCTATCTTTTCCGGATTTTTTTAGGTTATGTCAAATTATGCAGTGGATCTTTTTTTTGTTTGAATTTGTTTCATGTCATAACGTGCTTCCATGCTAAATTATATATTATTATGCTATGTTGTGCTTCTCAATATATTTTTCAAGAAAGCTCTGCCTCAGAATTTGATTCAGAAACAAGCCAGCTAAAAATGCTCTGAACTTTTCTTGAGATTTCTGTTGGACTTCAATTGTTGTCGCTAGCAATTGTTGTTGCTAGCATCATCATCATTTATTGGCGCTTAACGTCCTAAACGAGTTTGACAGTGGCATAACTGATGCGAAGAGAAAACACCAACCAGAAAAAGTCAGCCTATATCTGTTTTTGCCATCTCAGCCGATGCTTCCTCCGTCCTCTGCTGCCGAATCAGGGTTTCGATAGGAAAACCAGCTGGGCGGAACGTCTTTGTTCACTCGCATAACATGACCCAACCAGAGGAGTGTTTGGGTTTTGCTTAACTGCTCATTGCTCATATATGCGTAGAGCTAGTATAGTTCAAAATTGGATTTCCATATATACTCTGTGCTGAAGCAAGGGAAAGATAATACATCATCCGGATAAATTTTCTTTCGAATTTCTGTTAATTCGTCATCAAAAAACCTGATAGGCAATAGTAAGGAAACATCTTTCAGCAAATTTCATAACTTGCGACAGTCCACGACTCTCCATTAGTCGGTGTTGACATATTTTGCGTCCCTCTAATTTACATATTTTCCCGCTCTTTCCACTCAAATATATGTAATACTTCATATCAAATCACTTTCCCGTAACAATCTCCAATATTTAGTTTTTATGCCAGTGTCACCAACTAATTTAATAACTTTGCCACCCCTCACAACACACCCTTCGCTAGCTTTTCTTTAAATGAGGGCATAATTCAGCGTCACTGGTTTTTAAGCTTGAATATTAGAGATACCGTCGTCATATTGCCCCACACACTCACCACCCCTCTTGCGCTTGATGCAGCCAATTATATTGAATTGCTGTTGATGAATACGTCGCAAATTGATTTTTCCCTATGTTCATTTTTTATTCATCTTCATCACGTTAATTCATTAGATGACACTCCTTGTCGTTGTAGCTCAGGCCATTGCAACGCCAGATGGTTGGTTACTTTGTGTGTTTTGAGGTTGGGTGGTGGTGTTTTATGTTATGCTGTGTTGTGGTGTGAGTTGGGATGAGTATAAAGTGGGGCTCTTTATCATTCCATCAATATCTTTTAATAACTTATTGATGAGGTACTCCATTTGGTGGCATTCAATGTCGCTACTTTACAAGTTGTGTCGCGATTTGCTTGTTGTTCTTGCACTTTGATTGCTGTTGTATATTAGCTGTTGTTGTTGTTATTTTCCATCCACTTATTTCTTTATGTATTGTTTTGAACATCAAAGCGCATTTAAGTGGCTGGCTATTATTTACAACAGTCTTGCGAAAACCAATGCATGAGGCTTTGAATTTGTACTCAGAGAGCGCACACAAATTTGGAAAACTGAAAAGCGCTGTTATATAAGAAGGAATCTCACAACCCCCTGCGGGTTAGGGGTTTAGAATATGCCCGAGGTAGGCATACCGGTCGTAAGAGGCGACTAATATGCACAAAGGTAATGACGTGCAACTCGATGGTTGATCTACGGATATGATGCCTCTCACCTCTCATTACCCATCTCTCCTTCCTTACGGAAGGAGGGGTGACATGACCTAGAAGGTTCCACTGGTCGTACCAAATCGCTACCACGACAGTCGGGCAGTACCGCAAGGGAGTACCGGAGCGTACCGGATTCATTCTTAAGGCAATACTTGAGGAATCAACGACGCACCTAGAAATGCACTCGGTAATTGTCAGAGAGTTGTTGCGCAACTCGGTTTGTCTCATCTTAAGGAAGACAGTATTGTGTAAAGTGCTCAACTCTCTGACGTCCTAAGGTTGGATTTATAAACAAATGTGCTAATTCTTTATAATCCCCACATGCAATATATGCCTCTCGTAAGAGACGACCACGATCGATTAACCGAAGGCTAGAGCGCCTCAAACATTGCTCCGCACCCATAAAAATAAAAATTTTAAGTCCCCTGACGACGCCCAAATATACAATTTGCTTATCCATATTTGCCTTTTTAAATTTTCTATTACGAGGTGTGTTCAAAAAGTATCGCGAATTTTTTTTTTTTCAAAAATTATTTATTTATTCATGAATATCTATTTTGTCCATTTCAAAGTAATCCCCATGAGATATTATACACTTGTGCCAACGGTTTTTCCAATCTTCGAAGCACTTCAAAAAATCATTTTTTTGTATCTTGCTCAGCTCCTCCTTCGATGCCGTCTTTATCTCGTCAAGAGAAGCGTAACGTCGTCCTTTCATGGGCCTCTTCAGTTTAGGGAACAAGAAAAAGTCACAGGGGGCCAGATCTGGGGAATACGGTGGCTGCGGCATCATTAGTGTGTTGTTTTTGGCCAAAAAGTCGCGCACAAGCAACGATGCGTGAGCAGGGGCGTTATCGAGTTGCAAAAGCCAATTTTTGTTCTTCCACAAATCCGGGCGTTTCTGGCGGATTGCTTCGCGCAAATTGCGCATATCTTGCAGGTAATATTCCTTATTGACCGTTCTTCCCTGTGGCAAGAACTTATGATGCACCACGCCCCTGCAATCGAAGAAAACTGTCAGCAAAACTTTCACATTAGACCGAACTTGGCGCGCTTTTTTCGGTCTTGGTTCGTGCGGCAGCTTCCATTGAGATGATTGAGCTTTGGTTTCCACGTCATAACCATAAACCCACGATTCGTCACCAGTTATGACCCTCTGGAGCAAATTTGGGTCGTCGCGGACTGAGTTTAACATCTCATTAGCAATGTTCATGCGATGCTGTTTTTGGTCACAATTAAGCAATTTTGGTACGAATTTCATGGCGACCCGTCTCATGCCCAAATCATTGATAAAAATCGAATGGCACGAGCCAATCGATATGTTAAGGTCCTCAGCAACTTCTCTAACGGTAATTCGACGATTGGTCAATACCATTTTCTCCACTTCATTCATTTTTTCGTCTGTTGTTGAAGTGCTCGGGCGTCCGGCACGCTCTTCGTCGTTCACAGCTTCTCGGCCTTCTGAGAACATTTTGTACCACCGATAAACGTTACTTCGGTCCAAGGTAGCTTCTCCGTTAGCCACAGTCAACATTCGGAATGCATCCGCGCACTTAATTTCGTTTTTCACACAAAATTTGATACAGGTTCTTTGATCCATTTTTTTGAATAGGTAAAAAACGAAGACGATCCAAAACACGTGCAAGCAAAGCAGCTGTCAACAATTAACTGAACATTCAAAATGGCCGAGCTTGTCGGCATAAGTGAGAGACATGAGTACCAACATAACGCCACAAAAAATTCGAAATTCGAATATACGTAACCAGCGAAAATTCAAAAATCGCGATACTTTTTGAACACACCTCGTATATTGTTTTTATAGAGTTGTTCCATTTATTTGTTTGCGTTGTTTCCTTTAGCTGATTTGTCCTATATTCCTGTTCTATTTCTATGGTTTTTTTGTAGCTTTGTTCTGTTATCTTATACGCTTAATTTTGTGTTACTTTTTGCTTTGTTCTCTTGTTTGTTCTGTTATTTTATCTCTTCTTATTTTGTGTCTGTTGCTACACTTCTTTTTTTGTTTCTTATTTTATCTGTTCTAATATTTTACTTTTCCTTATATCGTATTCGTGTTTCGTGTACTTTTTTAATGTTTTGTTAGCTTGTTAAGTTATTATAATTGCTCTATATGGTTTGTTTTTTCATCTTCTTTTGCTAATTCGAGTTCTTTACCTTGTTTCCTTCAACTTGTTCACTTGTTAGTTTTGTTTGCTCGTTGTTCTTTCGTATGATTGTTTTTATTTTATTGCTTTTGCTTGTATTTTTTTCATTGTTATATTTGTTATCTTTGTTTTGCATATTTTTCTTTTTTATTTTTTGTTTTTTTTTTTCTTTGGCTTTTCTTTAATGTTTCTTTTCCTTTATTTGTTTATTTATAAAATTTTAAATGTGCTTATTTTGTTTGTTTTTTATTTGATGAATCCCTTATTTTATTTTATTTTTGTGAAGTTTTGCTTAGTTTGCCTTTTTTAATTTTGATCTTTTAATTTTTTCTTTGGTTTTTCTTTAATTTTTACTTTTTGTTTTGTTGGTGTATTTACTCAGTTCTAATTGTCTTTGTTGTGTTTTTTTGTTGTTTCCTTCATCTTTAATGGGTTTTTATGATACTTTTGTTTGCATTTTTGGAAATGTTGCTATGTTTGTTTTTATTTTGTTTTGTTTCATTTGCTGTTTTTTTTTTTTGTTGTTTCGTTTATTCTCTTTTTTTGTGATGTTTGGTTTACCTTTTTTGGGCTGTTGTTATGTTTGTCTTATTTATTTTGTTGTTTTGGCTGTTTTTTTTTATTGTTATATTTGGTTTCCTTTTTTATTCTTTAAACTTTTCATCTGATTGTTTTTTTATCTTTTCTTCTGTTTGTTTATTTTTTATTGTACTTGTTATGTTCGGATTGTTCGTTTGCTTTGGTGGTACTTTTGTTTTGTTTAGTCTCCGTTTTTATGCGTTCTTTTTTTTGGTTTCGTTTGTTCCTTTACGTTTCTTTTTTATTATATTTTCATCTTCGTTTTTTTTTTTGGAAATTTGCATTTTATGTTTCGTTGTTTTCTTTTCCATTTTGATGACTTGATTCCTTAGTTTTACTTTTGTTTCTTGTTTTAATTATTTTGTTTGTAGTTTTGTTCTTTACGTTGGTGTCTAGGTTTTGTTTTATTTATTTATTTGCAAATTTATTCTAACACAACAATTTGGTAAAGTTATATTATAGTGCTAGTAATACATAATTATATATTCTAATAATAATTAAAGTGGATTAAAACATATACATACACACAGCCGTTGAAAGAAAAAAGGACTTTCTTTTTATTTATTAAATTTTAAATTTTT
>OX465290.1:13052500-13065000 GCA_949987695.1 Merzomyia westermanni | reverse complement strand
AAGATCAGGATATGGATAGGGATAAAAGGGAAGGAGAAAGATAGGGATAAGGATAAGGATAAGAATAAGGATAAGGATAAGGATATGAATAAGGTTAAAGATATGGATAAGGATAAAGATGGGAAAAGGATAACAATATGGATAAGGATAAAAGAGAAGGAGAAAGATAAGGATAAGGATATGGATAAGGATAAGGATAATGATAAGGATAAGGATAAGGATAAGGATAAGGATAAGGATAAGGATAAGGATAAGGATAAAGATAAGGATAAGGATAAGGATAAGGATAAGGATAAGGATAAAGATATGGATAAGGATAAGAAAGGGGATAAGGATCAGGATATGGAAGAGAAAAAAAGGGAAGGAGAAAGATAGGGATAAGGATAAGAATAAGGATAAGGATAAGGGTAAGGATAATGATAAGGATACGGATAAGGATAAAAGGGGAAGGAGAAAGATACCGAAAGTACATGTGCTTTAATTTGCAGCATGTTTTAACCCATTGTGCGCCTGCTCATGAACTTGTAAAAATAATTCATAATATTATACACCGTATTAATTTTCAAAAATTATTATGTATTTTAATTAAACATAATGGCATTTTTTTCATTCTCGGAATGTAGTAATTATTTCTTCTCTTGTCTGAGCAAACAAAATAGTCTATGGAAAAGTTTGCAGAAAGTCTGTAGGTAGCCTATTTTCGGAACTACGGGTATTACATTCCACATTAAATAATTATTGTTATATAATATAAACACAAAGCTACTTCTATTGCCGCTACAAATTATGGGATTAAACAAAATTGCGAAACAGTTAACAAAACGCCCGCTTCTCATACGCCACACCTACATATTTCAAGAGCTATTATGTTGATACAAGTGCTGCCTTTTTGATTTTTTCTTTTGAGATAGTTAGAACATTTTGTTATGGTTACCTTAGAAGCTTTACAAATATCTACACAACTCACGTTTTTAACTCTTTGGGGTTTAGAGCGAGTAATGCGCTTTCGCACTTGTTACTCTTCTTGTTAAGGGCAAAAGTCATTGCCGTTCGTTGTAAGTCCAGTTACATGAAACGACAGAAATTCAAGGAAACGTGTCAAAAGCAAAATGTAGCGCTGTGTTGTCAGTAGTAATTACGTCCTCTTTTACACATAACATCAACCAAACGGATTATTGAAAACTTCACTAATTGGCTTACATTTAATTTTTGCTGTGAGTTTGACCGTTGTAAACCATTTCAACTCTTCACACATAATTTAATTTGCATGCGTTCAACCGATATTTACAACAACAACAAAACAAACTTTAAAAGTTACTCCTTTGGGAGCACAAGGCAATTCAACAGCACAGTCCATTGTGAACCCGCAAAATGTGTATCGTACGTGTTTAACTTGAACAGATGGTTGTGTGGATCGTTTGTTAATTTGTTGTTCTTTAGGTGTGGAGGAGTTTAGGTGTGGCGTGTGCGGGGAGGAAGACGTATGGTTCGTTTGTATGCTATGTGACAAGTGTAAGTCTGAGGAGAACGGTTGAACCTACGTGAATAACTTTTTGTTGATATTATTTTGTAGGCGGAGTACGATATTAGAACAACAAAAAATGTACAATAGTTGGCGCTGTGGTGGACGAAGAAAGTGCAGAGAGGCTTAGTATAATGGGAGTAGCGGTAAAAGGAAACAGATATCATGAGAGAGGCAAAGTGGTCATACCAAATCGCTACCACGACAGTGGGCCAGTACCACAAGGGGTTCATATCCGGCCAAGGACTGTCAATTCGAAAATACCTTCGGGGAGTGTTTTTGTCGTTACAAGCAACAACAACAACGAGAGGGAGGGGCTAGTCCCAAGCAACCTAGAAGTTAAAAAGCAGGCAGAGAGTTACTGAAAGAGAAAAAATTTAGGAGAGAGAGCTAGTCACACGACAAGTGTTTCAGCGTACGAAAATTTCTTGAGTTTAAGCCGATAAAGGATTGTTATTTCAGCCTGTTTAATCCACTTTTGTGAGCGGACTTGGCAACTAACGAGCGCCAAGTAAACTACCAAAGAAGAGTGAGAAGCAAACAGAGATGAATATAGAGAGGGAAATATTGTGATGAGATTGAGATTGGAAGCCTGAATACGCGGGAGAGACTTAGCAGGAAATTGGGAAATGAAGTAGTATTTGTAGTTACCGGAAAAAGAGACTGAGAAAGTAGAAAAGAGGACGAGAGAGAGCAAAGGACCTCAGTTCTATACAAAAATCTGTATATTTCAAAAAAAAATATAATAATAAAAAGCGCTTATTTATGAGTAAAGAAAGCTACATACTAACTTCGAATAGACAAGAAAGTTATATACCTTTTTGCCGTTCTCAAAAGCTAAACCTACTTTTGGAAAAAATTTGGTATTAATATTTCTAACCTTAAAAATTTTCACATTGTTCTTCTTTGGAATAAAACTTCTAGCGTTAATCTTTTATAAAAGACCATAAAATATGAATAAAATCTAAGGCTTTTCGTCAAAGCTTACATACATTCTTCCTTCCTCTCTTACCATCACTCTTTACCACTCCCTATATGCTTCTTTCCCGAATTTCCACCCTTTTATTATTCTTTTTAGTAGAATAGCATCAATTGAACAGTTAAAGAGATGTATAGTATCGTGAGGGGACATACCAAATGCAGGGCAAGTATTTGGTATGGTGGGGTTGAGTCCTAATCTATCACAATATCCAGAACGAAGTTGTGCCAGCATGACTTTAGTCTACCACGGAAGGACGCTATCCTATTCAGCTATTTCAGATGGTTTGATGTCAATTAGGGTGTTCACAGGCAAAGATCTGAGGGACCTATCTACCGACTCTGTGTGGAAGTCATTTAGAGCACGCCTGTGGTTACGCGTATCAAACGGCAAGGTAATGTGTTGCCGGACCTTGTCATGGTGCTCACGGAACTGCGTTCAATAGATGACGGTTTGGATGACTAGGTTTTTGGTAGATCAGTAAAAACTGTCTGTCCAACAGTTCTGCATGTTCACGAACATTGAGCATTTAAGTTTCTTGATGGGGGTGAGACTCAGATGGCATAAGCATACATCCCGTGGCGGTGTTTTGGCATACGATAGCCTCATATGTAGCGAGCAAAGTTTCTTTATCTTTGCCGCAAGTGCTGCCGGCCAATGACTTGAGGATCTTGTTGTGGCTCTGTACCTTTGAGGCTACTGCGGTGGCATGCTTAGCGAAGGTGGGGCCATTCTCAAACGTCAAACCCCAGATTTTGTAGTGGCTGACAGTAGTTAGAGTTACTCTATCTACGCGGACATTAACTTTTTCCTCATCTGCGCGTTCCACGTCGGGAAGAGAGTCGCCGTCGATTTTTTCGGAGATAATGTCTGATTTCATTCGGTGAAGAAACTACAAAGTTCTTGAAGGTAACAGATGATCCTAGTACAGAGTGCGTCAATGGATGGCAATAATCGTATATGTGTAACCCTCTGTTACTCTTCATTTCTGTCATTCAATCTATACTTTAATATATCCGTCTCTCTTTGGCTCGTCTGCTTTTGCTTCTACCCTTCCTCTCTCATCCATTTTTCTAGCTCTTAGACTCCCTACTCCACAGCCTCTCCCTTTGTCTCCACTTATACATCGCCATCCCCCATGCTCTCTTTCCATTCTACTAACTTACATAGGAAGTTATTCCCAGTAGAAAAGTTGGCAAACGCTTCCCTTAAGAAGGTAATACAAAACTGTTTCTTAGCAACAGCACGGCACGTTTCGTTAGGTCCACAGATAGCGCTACCTGTACCCCCTTTCGAGAAGCGAAATAGTAAGGTGTCAAGCATAAAAGTCTGCAAATGTAAAAAGGCATATATGGCTGAAGCGAACTCTTTATATAAGCCATTTCTTCGGAAGCGGTAGGGCGAAGCCTTGCAGTTTCGCCCATTTCACATAACGAATTCATGGATATGGTAAGGCTATCTAGACTCCGGAGAAGAGCTTCCGTAACTGATTCTTAGTACATTATTTTTCATCTGGGCTTCAATTCAGAAAACCTGAGAAGAATAGAGCTAGAAAAGCGTCGGTTATTCTGCAGTATTTCAGAGTTGATTGGCAATCGCGAGGGTGCTCTCCTTTCGTGCCCACTCAGAACTTGTTGCGCTCTAAGAAAAAAACCGATTCGATACGTAATGGGGGCAGCACACTGAGTTACGCTCGCTGTTCAGCTAATAAATCGATAAACTATCGGCACGTACTCACAGCTGGATGGACAGATATTTGTTGTTGTAGTAACAGTATCTCGCACGTCCACTGTTGGATGAAGATGTATCATGGATATATGGAATTAACAGCTTTTTATCGGGTAAAGCGCTTAGTCATTTTGCTACATAGAAAACGATATCATAGAATGATGGAGAGAAGGTCTGATGGACGTGTTTTTATCATAATAAATAGCTTATTGTAGATTGCAGTGGCTTCAGCAGAGGCGCACATAAACCAATTTCTGAAGGGCCGTTGTGATACGCCGTAAAGCCACCATTTTTTCTCCTCTTCGAACCATTTTAAATACTTAATTTAGGACATCTTGTTCTCCGCAACTTGGTGCAGGTTTTCCGTAAAGCGAGCTCATGGTAATAAATAAGTTTGAAAGCAAGATCGGATAAGTGAATTGACTGTCATCCCAATTCGCTTAGTTTGTTAAAACAGCCAACTTTAACTGCCTGCGCAACTGGTTATACAAACAAGTGAAACCTCAAATTTAAATCTAAAAACAAAATCAAACTAAATTTCACGAAAATGCCGGAAAAGCCAAACAAACAAACAATAACAAAAAAAACATATTGTTGTTCTTGCCTCAAGCAAAGCCACTCAATCAAATGTATTCCGTTGTTGCTGGCGGCAACTACTCGCCATCGCACCAACTCGCAGGGGTCGCATAGGCACAAAGCGAATTGGTTGCGTGGTTTGGTGTAGTGACCAGCAGCAACAATCGTTTGATGACTTTGTGTATGGCGCACAACGTTTGTGTGGCTTTCGACTTTAGTTTGGCTGCCCGCTACGATCCCAATCCCACTGCAGCGCATACCGGCCATCGCACACAGCACACAGGCGCGCTCACACATTCACACTTGAAACCGTATTTGTGCTTCCGTATGAAAAATTCTCAAAAACCAATTTTCATTGCACTGCATTCACTCTCAACTCGAAAGTCGAGTCGTAGTCGATCCGCACGACTGCCAGTTGTTTAACGACACCTATATGCAGTCAGCCCCCCCCCCCCCCACGCCTCATACATGCATATGTGTTTGTGTGTGTGTGTGGCGATGTACCACAAACATAGCCGTTAACCCGCGCTCTATGCCGCTGGCTCTGAAAAAATACCACAAATTTATCGAGCACTTTTCACTTCTCATATTGTAGATTGGCATACCTCTAACTCAATTTTAACGTTCAGTTGACTTGAATTTCAAATTCTGAGTCATAGTTGGGCATAGTGTGATATTTTCTTAGTGCGATGAGTTTTTTCTCACAAAGCTTTCAACCCACTAAAAAGGTTGCAAGCTACTTTGATAGAACGATCGTTAAATTTTACCCATAATTAACTTTTAAAATAAGGGTATTTTAATGAAAATATTTCTAAGTAGTGTTACCACCTAGAGTTGCCACCAAATTCAATTACACATATTTATTCTTTTGCATATACGCTATTATCTCGCAAAAAAACTTAACACATTTCTAACAAAATTTCCATACAAGTTACCTGCTGCAATACAAAATCTTACATAAAAGTTGCCACTTAAGATATTTTGCCGGGTTGCCACTTATCTGATTTTTTTAAATAAAATCAAATTTTTCAGTATTTCTTTTTTAATAAAATCAGGTACACCAAAATGAGTATCAAATGAAAGGAATTTGACTTCGCATATTCACAAATATATTTCTAGCTAGGGTTACTACCTAGGGTTGCAACTTAATAATAATCATTTGAATATTCGCTATTAACGACTAAACATATTTCTATTTAAATTTGTGGGAAAAGTGCTATAATCTTATCCCTCTTACTTCAGTGTTGCGACTTAAGATTTTTTTAAAGGGTTGCCACGTATCCGATTTTTTTTATGAAAAGAATCCAAAATCTTATCTCCCTTACGTCAGTGTTAACACTTAATACTTTTTTACAGGGTTGCCACCAATCATATTTTTTTTAAATAAAATTAGCTATACCATTATGGACATCAAACGAAAGGTATTTACCATCGCTTTTCAACAAAACTATTTCTGAGTGAAGTCACAACCTAGGGTTGCCACCTAATTCTTTTACATTCAATCTTTTGTATATCCGCTTTTATCTTAAAAACGACTCAACGCATTCCTAGAAAGTTTTGTGAAATATGCAACAATCTGAGCTCTCTTACTTCAGTTTTGCCACATAAAATGTTTTTACAGCGTTGCCACCTATCTGGTTTTTTTAAATCAATTGAGATATGCCAATATGGGTATCAAACGAAAGGTCTTTAAAGTCGTGTTTAAAAAAAGAATATTTTCAGTTATGGTTTTGACCTAGGGTGGTCACCTAATCCTGTTATATTTATTTTTTTGCGTATTCGGTATTATCTCGGAAACTACTCACATACCTCAATTTTGTAAAATTTTTTAAAAGGTAAAGCGCTTAAATCGAAGCTAACCTATTTACCACTGAAGTTTTTTTTGAAGAGTTGCCACTTTTTTTACCTTTTTTTTAAAAAATCAGATATGCTGTTATTGGTATGAAATAAATAGAATTCCACTTTAAATTTCTACAAAATATTTCTAGGTTTGTTTTAATAATAGAGCTGCCACCTAATCCTTAAATTTTTTTTTGTTATCTATCCGCTATTATTTCGATAACAATTTGACGCATTTAGATAAACATTTGAGTAGGAACGCTAGATTTTTTGTTTTCATTCTTAAATGCGTACACATTGAATTTTTCATAAGGTTGCCACCTAATTGAAATTGATTATTAAATAAAATAAGAAATACTAATCAGGGTATAAAACGAGCGGTATTTTAGGTGATAGCTGAATCATGTGCCACCACTACAACTTTGAAAAAGGCCGAACTCGCTAACCCAGGTACTACATGTTTTCCGCCGAGCGTTAGAGATAATTGGGAAATGCTGAGCCAACCCTGAATTAATCGAGAATTGTATTTGGGTGGTATATCAGGTTCCCTCACTAAGTAACATTTATTCTGTAAAATCAAGGGGAAAAAAATAGCAAGAAAACTTATTTCTTAAACAATTTTAGCGCCAATAAAATCTTAGAGCACCGTGCCCAATCATGCGCCGCTTTAACTGGCAGCGCTGCAGATGGGCTTTAGCTTGAATTTAGTTTTGAATTCGTTTGTTTGTTTAAAATATTTTTTTTTTGTTTTTCTAGCACATTCAATGCCATGATACGTTCTCTTGCCTACAACACCCAGCTCTACTTTTCCCCACTGAGCCTTCGTCTCTGACTTGCTGTTTGTGTCTTGTTTGTCTAATACCTTTGTAGTCTGGTTACTGACTTTTGAGCTTCATACATATAGCGAGTTAGTCGTGCGCCCGACAGCCTGTAGAACTCGAAAAATATAAAAAAGAAACAAAAAAATAAAAGAATAACCAAACTATTACTTATTTAAAAACTCTATTACAGAATTCTCATTTCCACATCCTTTACGGTTTTTGGGCACTGATTTTTTTCTCTTATTTTTTTTTTTTGGTTGCGTTTTGAGCTTTGGCAACGGCTGTGATTTTGCTATCAAAATGCCAAAAATGTGCAATGTGCAATGTGCTTCACTCTGCCAATTCAGCTTTTATGAAGTTTTTGCGGTGTTGTAATGCAAAACCGCTGGTTTAGGAGCAGCCGCAGTAGCAGCAAGAAGAACTCAACCAACATCTCCAGCATTACCAGCATTATGAACCCACAAGTCTTCCAATTTAACTTCAACGAAAATAGCTACACAAACCATCTCACATTGCGAAGAGAGCAGAGCGTAGCCGTTTAGCGACTGCCAACAGGCATCTTCAGGCATAAACATCAAATAGCATCAATGCCGGTGTTACAGCTTTTAGCGCAGTGGGGCACAGTGTGTCGTGAATGCGAGGGTTGTGTTGAAAATAACTTGGTTGCAGTAATTCGTTTGTTCACTCTTTTCTTTCACCTTTAGTTTTCCTCCTCTTTTTATCCTTTTCCATTCTTCCTTTGTGTCTCCAACTTAAATCTGCCATTACTTACTCTTTCCTATAGTAATTCCCTCCTTAATTCCTTTCATGGCGGCCGCCGAGGTATGGCGGTAGAGTTGCCGGCCTACCACACCGAAGGCCCAAGGTTCGAGCCCTGGTACAGGTAACATCAAAAGTGGTTTGGCAAGCTCTTCGAGTGTATTTCTGCCATGGAAGGCTTCTCAGCAAAAATTCATCTGTTTTGCAGTAGCCGTCCGTAATCGGTTAGTAGAGAAGCCTGGCCTTCATCTCCCCGGGAGGTATTTATATATACAGGGCCAATTATTTATTTATTTTATTTAGTTCCTTTCATATGATTCCTCAATCAGATTATAGTTGCCCTCTGCGTCACCAAGCGGTTTTCTTCTTTGATCGGAAAGAACATGCCGTAATTCTTCAAAAGTCAGCCATTCGTTTTTTTCTTTCGTAGACTAGCGAAAGATTGTTGAGAATAGACGCTCAAGTTCTTTAGTAAAACCTCAAATAACACTTTTCCGCCCAATACATAGCCACTCTCTCTCCTTTTTTTAATTAGATCTCATCCTTCTAGCAGCTTTGCTCGGTTCCATATATGAATGTATAATAGCAGAGTCGGTACATTCTACTTTAAAAGGCTTCTCACTTCGTCTCTCGCTGCCTCGCACTCTGCTTCTCACTTTCCCGCTAGTTCTCCCTCTCTCTTCGTCTTTTTTTTTCCTTTTTTCTTCCGCCTTTCGCCTTCCATAAACTTTAATTATATTCTGAAGTGTATCTGTCTCTGTCTCTCTTTACCTCCTTATCTTCCACACCTTCTATCTCTGCCTCTCCTTTACCCTCTTACTCTCAGTTTCCATCTTACTTTGCCTTTTCTTTCAACCAGTGTTTTTTTCTTTTTTTTTCTTCCCAAGACTGATGAAATATTGAAGGAAAGACACTAAAGCTCCTTAGTTAGACCCCAAATATCACTCTTCCGTTTAATAAATAGCCATTATCTCTCTTTTATAAGCATACTTAACTGCTTAACCGCTTTGCTTGGTTCCAACGAGAAGTGTGATATATGTATACGAGCAGAGTCGGTAGAAGCCGACCATTGTTTTTATTCTACTTTCAAAGTATTCTGTCTCTCCTGCCGCGCCCTCTTCATCACATTCTAACTCTCTCTTTCCCGCTAAATCTCACTCTTCACTTCCTTTTTTCTTTTTTCTTCTGTAGATGTCTCTATCTATCTCTCTCTATCTCCTTTACTTTTCTCACCTTCTATTTCTACAACTTCTACCTTTTCTAGAACTCTCACTTCACATAATCTTTTGCATTTCTCTTTGCATATACCTTGATCCGATTTTAAAAGGCTTCTCTCAAAGTCTCACTATCCTCTCCATCCTCTGTCTCTTCTTCCTTTTTCCTTGAAGCATTCCCTCTCCTTTCGACTAAGCAAGACGAAGCATTATTACAGCGACAACAACATTTTTTTACATACAATTTTTTCTCATGATTTGACAACTTTTTCATCCCCCACGGGACACTGTGCGCTATGCAAGTAGCAATGTTTGTCACATGAATATAATATACTAGTCTCATTGGTCGTATAAAACAAGTTTCTATTTAAGCAAATCCAAGGGAACTCCCCTGGTGCAATGACTAACCCACTTGAAGGTAGCCGTACATAGTACATCTCTTCTGTGGGCGTTTATTTAATAAATAATTTAGGAAGAGCGTTTTGATTGAGTAAATTAGTAGGAAATGAAAACTGAGCTCTGATTTATAAATATGCATATGTATGTATTTAGTGTGAGTATCTGGTATGTAGAAAACATTTAGTCTATCTCTCTTGAAAACTAATAAAATTTAAGTCGCATTCAATACCAATTCATTTTCATTAGAAGCTCGTTTGAAGAAAATGTAACTTTTGTTCGTCTAATTCGCTTCATAACTCACTTGTCGTAACTATCTTATGTATGGGTGGTATCATGGACGTAGGCTACATTAGTTGATATATGTCTTATTGTGTCCGAAATAAAAGTGCTTCGAAAGATAAATGGAGTCAGGCATATTCACGAAGGTGTGTATCGATAGCAATGAGATTTCGAGGCATACGAGGTGAACGCAGATCCAGCAAAAGCTTTTCTGGATATTGTAGTCTTCGCAAGGGGGCAGTTCTAGAACTTCAAAAGAATGGTGAGCCGAAGTGGAACTAAATATTAAGATCAGCAAAATGGCCATAATTCCATTAACGAAGAGAAAATGTCTAAGGGAAATGAGACCAATAGCTTTGGATGGAGTATTTGTCGAAAGTTTAACAAAGATAAAGTACCGCGGAGTCACTTTCGAATCTAAGCTACTATGGAAGACACTATGATAGTCAGATCTATTATAGAATATGGAGCGGTTTTCATGAGCTTCACTAGTAAATTTGAATACTACTCAAATATCTCTCACTCTATTGCTGGAGCCATGCGAACGTACCCAATGGCAGCTCCAAAAGTAATGCTTGACCTGACTCCACTGCAGGTAATAATAGAGCACACGGCCAAGCGAACCCTTATGAATATAGCAAGGAAAGGTTTTGGTAGAGGAAAAATAATAATAACGCGAAGTTTGGAGAGCAGCTCTCACTCTACCAACTTCCTCGGGAAGAGGTCCAAAACAGAGATGGAAGGTAAAGCAACATGGGACGTTGCCAAACGCTCGTATGGTACACAAAACCTAGAGGGCAGTATAGCAGGAATCTTTAGCCTCAAAACCAGTATGTTTTAGCAGACAATCGTGCTAAATGCGATACCATTGCACTTATGTACCTTTAGGAGACATAAGTTTCTTGCCACACAGAGAGGGAGTAGAGGGGCGTACACTCCACGAAGCCGAATACAATGCTTGACTTCTAAAAGGAGCTCGACCTGGATGATGTACTATTAAGGGAAGACGATAAAGGTCGTGTAAGATCCGGATAAGATCCACCCTGTTAAGTTTAGCCTATTCTTGCTGACATTAGCCGCAGTTCAGCTCAAGTATACAGTTAAATGAATAGAAGGCATGCGTTCAAATTACGACTTTTTTAAAATGATTACGATTTTATAGGTTTACTTCACAGTCCATATAAGCGCCAGCACTTGGCCTAGGAATATGCTTAACTATCCAGTTGATACTAGCAAGGGATGCAAGGCTAACTCTTCCAAGAATCCACAACTCTTTCCGTTCATACTTGAGTAGCAAATATTAAGTCTAAGACCACGCGAAACGCCGCATCTGTAGCTTCGAGCTTCAACGCTCTTTGCGGTAGTAATGGTTTTCATTCAGAGCTCGTAAGTAGAACTCTTAACAATGTTGGTCTGCTAGAAGACAATCAACCTATAACCCATGCTTGCCTATATCTTTGTCTTCCTAAAGAACCACATCTTAAACTAAGATGTAGATCCTTCATTGATCATTTAACCAAAAATAGCAAACAAAGTGGTGACTTAGAAGCAATTATCCAAAAGCTTATCTTAAGATATATAAGGAATATCCGTGTGTTTCCACCATACTACGATTTCAGAATTTAAAAAAAAAAAAATAAAAATATTTTAAAATTGATGCTGAATGAGCTTCGATTCATACTCGCAGTCTTTTCCATGGACTATAGTACGGAAACTTCACTGCGTTAATATAAATAAAATATTCCAAAATAAGGAAAAATAAATAATTTTATGAACTGCTTGCGAATTACTGATGCCCATGAATGAAATACAATAACACTGAGCTAAAGCAACAAGTTAATGATGCTAAGCGCATTTGGCTACTAAAAATTCTTAGTATAATTCACCAATTAAAATTTTAGAAAGAACATTAACAAGAAAGAAGTGAGAGAGAGCGTGTGAAGGCGTAAAAATGGCGCTCAAGCGCTTACGAAAATCTCAGAGCATTTAACTTTTTAAGACTGATTTATAATGAGGCAAAAACACTCTCCACACAGTCTTCGGACTTTTGCCAGTATAGTGGTAGATCTACCACCTTCTACACCACTTCCACCACTCAAGCTTAAAAACCACCACATTTTTTGCTAAAAAATCTTTAAAAAATGTTTTTTATGCCTTAATAATTTAGGAGGAAAGCCAAATTGTTGCTATACGTTTTTTATAAAGCTAGGGATATTTTCAGGCGAAACTCTTTTTCGATAGGGCCTGCATTGCAGAAAATCGCTTTCGAAGGAGGTCAACTTGCTCTGGACTTTCGTGCCTACTTACAGGAGATGGCCTAACAGAACAGGTTATACCTAGTCTGAGCCCAGGTTCATAGGGGGTTCGATGGAATTTTCATGAAG